>CAJHQQ010002330.1:0-67292 GCA_905132885.1 Moricandia moricandioides
TTCACTGCATGATGAGTTGGTAGCATTTTTCAGCCTTGAACCAGTCAATTGTTAATAGCTATCGGATTTACTCGGCCAGGTGGTGAACATGAGTTTTGAACCACCCGGGCTTTGATGTAAACCTAGACAATAACTACAACACAGTTTCATTCTCTCACATAACTAGGTTCTCTGTTGTGTTCATTTTGGCTGTGAACAGTCATGGTTAATCATGAGTGAACTTGGAGAATATAGCATTTCCTTCATTCTCCTAGAAACGGCCCCATTTCACACTCACAAGGTGATTTGCCATTAGTTTTGTTTAGAGGAGTATCATGTACTACTCCATTCATATCTCAAAACAATGGACACAAATCATTAAAAGCAAATGCTTATCCTCTATTCCTTACATGTAGCACTGTTTAATCATCCTAGGAACTGAGTATAGACCGAAGTCTTACAGTGCTTTGGACAGATTTAGTTTGACTTAGTTGTCTCCTTGAACCTATTTCTTGGGATCTCCAGTCATTTAGGTAGAGTTACCGCTAAACCTCTTCTTAATTCACAGGCATTAACTCATTCCTCTTGATGATATAACAATATGATCTCATGACACACCTTTAATATAAGGATCCTAGGTTGTCATCATAATGAACATAATCTCTTGAGATTAGTCGAGATCAATTGTTTAATGATTTTTGTCATTTTTTTTCAAGATACAACTAACCATTATATACAAAGCTTAGTGCATGACACTAATGTTTTTTTTAAATTATATTGTGATAATTATCACTAAGTTCATGTGGCCTCTTGCCAATGACTTTATATGGTAAGCAAACCTTCCCCCACATTTCTTGAAATAACTCAAAATATGCATATTTTCATTTAACATCTCTTAAGAGTTTAGCAAAATTGATCTACAACTCTTTTGGATTTAAATGAATAAAAATCAACTTCAAAAGTATTACAACTTTTTTTCAGTCTTAGAAATTCACTTTTTATATACAACTATTTTCATAGTTCTCTCAAGTCGATTTATAAATCTAACTTATATTTATTTTATTTTTGAATTTATTTCAAAAATATTATTTTGCTTTGTAGCAAATATACATATCTTTACAAGATATTATTTGTGGCATCAAAACCACTACTCACTTTGATTATTTTTAACCATATTGACTTTATAAACTACAATATACATGTCAGTTTCAGTCACATTAATATGAGATTTCTCATTTTTTCTCATAGTCAATCTTTATACGACTTGCGTTAAAGCATTGACGAAATATGAATGTTTTGATCATTATCAACAACATTATATTTTCTATGGCAAACGATTCATATGTGGCTGACCTCTCCCAAATTTAATTTGGGGCGTCGACTCACGAATCCATTTCCATCCATAACATTTGATCTCATAAGATCAAAATGTTTATTTTTTTATGATACTTAAACTCGATTCACCACTGGATTAATACCAAAACTCCACCGATCAATTTACTGGTGTTATCTCCATCAGCTATAAAACATTTATTTATAACCATGAAGAAAAAAAAATCATTAGTGTCAATTCATACAAGAATTAATGACATTTGACCCATACATAAATTTGCAACATGGTCAATTTAGACTATGAGAAATAAAACGCAACTGCTAACATTATGCTTTATAATTAAAACATAAGATTAAAGCAATAACACATATTTGACCAAAGAACAAATCTTAATATTAAGCAATTAATAATAGTCAAAGCATGAGACCAAAAGTTATCATCTAATGATTTGTAAAATAATTACTCCAAGGACAATGCAACTAAAGTAATTTAGCTCAATGAAATAAACGATGATCATGCTTGCTAAATTATATTTTTCATCAGAGATCATAATGATTTTAGTTTAGGAATCAAACTCAAAAATCCATGCAATGATTGATCTGAAAAGATCATAATGATTTTATTTTTCATCACCATCAATTCTCGAGTTCCTGTTTTCATGAAAGAAAAACACTAAACAAATTATCAGTTTTTCGTTAGTATAATAACGAAAAATTTAAGAATTAAGATTGTAGGACCATGATTTCTACGATATGGCAAACTGAATAATTTGTTTATATAAAGATAAAAACATAAATAAAATACACAATATTTGATACCAAAATATGATGAACAAAGAATGATTTCGTGTGGAGGCGATACACTCTTTTCTTAATTCTTAAATTGCCCACAGTGTGACGGTGTTTACGCAATCAGAATCCTAGGATACAATCACACTTCGACTATTCCTGCATCACTCATAATAGAAGCTAACGAACCTATTTTTGTGTTGTACTCTCAGACACAAAATAAAAAAAATACTAGCATAACTATTCTAAGTGGGAGAGAGTAAACTTTTCTTTGTTCTTGGATGTGTGTTTTTCTATAATGCTAACAAGCCTTTTATAGAAAATAATGAGAAGCACAAGTTACATTTTCAACATAGAAATGAAACTTCCATGGTGCACTAATGGAGACATCAATTCTTGTCATTATTATGTGAATTCATTCCACATTTTGACCAATAAATAAAGAGGTAGAATTATTATTGTTTGACCAGTTCAAGCAAATAATATTCTTTAAAATGGATTTATTTTTTATATTCTACCAATATAAAAGATCAACATATATTTGGTTTATAAGATTAGGTTAATGAACATGAAGTCCAACTAACAAATCAAAACCCAAATCCAATCAATATCCAATGTGTATATTTGCTACTTTGTACAAGTTTCTCAAATCACACACATTGGACCTCCATTTCTCATTCAAATAAAACTCATTTTTGACATATGAATATACTATTCATAATGTTCAAAAAATAGTTCCAACAATCCCCCACATGAATAGAAATGACTCTAAACACTAGACGACTCAATAGACTTGACCTCCTAGACAAGACTCGACAAAGACTCAACTAAGGACTTTTGAGAGTACAAGCGAGAAATTCACTGCATGATGAGTTGGTAGCATTTTTCAGCCTTGAACCAGTCATTGTTAATAGCTATCGGATTTACTCGGCCAGGTGGTGAACATGATGTTTTGAACCACCCGGGCTTTGATGTAAACCTAGACAATAACTACAACACAGTTTCATTCTCTCACATAACTAGGTTCTCTGTTGTGTTCATTTTGGCCGTGAACAGTCATGGTTAATCATGAGTGAACTTGGAGAATATAGCATTTCCTTCATTCTCCTAGAAACGGCCCCATTTCACACTCACAAGGTGATTTGCCATTAGTTTTGTTTAGAGGAGTATCATGTACTACTCCATTCATATCTCAAAACAATGGACACAAATCATTAAAAGCAAATGCTTATCCTCTATTCCTTACATGTAGCACTGTTTAATCATCCTAGGAACTGAGTATAGACCGAAGTCTTACAGTGTTTTGGACAGATTTAGTTTGACTTAGTTGTCTCTTTGAACCTATTTCTTGGGATCTCCAGTCATTTAGGTAGAGTTACCGCTAAACCTCTTCTTAATTCACAGGCATTAACTCATTCCTCTTGATGATATAACAATATGATCTCATGACACACCTTTAATATAAGGATCCTAGGTTGTCATCATAATGAACATAATCTCTTGAGATTAGTCGAGATCAATTGTTTAATGATTTTTGTCATTTTTTTTCAAGATACAACTAACCATTATATACAAAGCTTAGTGCATGACACTAATGTTTTTTTTTAAAATTATATTGTGATAATTATCACTAAGTTCATGTGGCCTCTTGCCAATGACTTTATATGGTAAGCAAACCTTCCCCCACATTTCTTGAAATAACTCAAAATATGCATATTTTCATTTAACATCTCTTAAGAGTTTAGCAAAATTGATCTACAACTCTTTTGGATTTAAATGAATAAAAATCAACTTCAAAAGTATTACAACTTTTTTTCAGTCTTAGAAATTCACTTTTTATATACAACTATTTTCATAGTTCTCTCAAGTCGATTTATAAATCTAACTTATATTTATTTTATTTTTGAATTTATTTCAAAAATATTATTTTGCTTTGTAGCAAATATACATATCTTTACAAGATATTATTTGTGGCATCAAAACCACTACTCACTTTGATTATTTTTAACCATATTGACTTTATAAACTACAATATACATGTCAGTTTCAGTCACATTAATATGAGATTTCTCATTTTTTCTCATAGTCAATCTTTATACGACTTGCGTTAAAGCATTGACGAAATATGAATGTTTTGATCATTATCAACAACATTATATTTTCTATGGCAAACGATTCATATGTGGCTGACCTCTCCCAAATTTAATTTGGGGCGTCGACTCACGAATCCATTTCCATCCATAACATTTGATCTCATAAGATCAAAATGTTTATTTTTTTATGATACTTAAACTCGATTCACCACTGGATTAATACCAAAACTCCACCGATCAATTTACTGGTGTTATCTCCATCAGCTATAAAACATTTATTTATAACCATGCAGAAAAAAAAATCATTAGTGTCAATTCATACAAGAATTAATGACATTTGACCCATACATAAATTTGCAACATGGTCAATTTAGACTATGAGAAATAAAACGTAACTGCTAACATTATGCTTTATAATTAAAACATAAGATTAAAGCAATAACACATATTTGACCAAAGAACAAATCTTAATATTAAGCAATTAATAATAGTCAAAGCATGAGACCAAAAGTTATCATCTAATGATTTGTAAAATAATTACTCCAAGGACAATGCAACTAAAGTAATTTAGCTCAATGAAATGAACGATGATCATGCTTGCTAAATTATATTTTTCATCAGAGATCATAATGATTTTAGTTTAGGAATCAAACTCAAAAATCCATGCAATGATTGATCTGAAAAGATCATAATGATTTTATTTTTCATCACCATCAATTCTCGAGTTCCTGTTTTCATGAAAGAAAAACACTAAACAAATTATCAGTTTTTCGTTAGTATAATAACGAAAAATTTAAGAATTAAGATTGTAGGACCATGATTTCTACGATATGGCAAACTGAATAATTTGTTTATATAAAGATAAAAACATAAATAAAATACACAATATTTGATACCAAAATATGATGAACAAAGAATGATTTCGTGTGGAGGCGATACACTCTTTTCTTAATTCTTAAATTGCCCACAGTGTGACGGTGTTTACGCAATCAGAATCCTAGGATACAATCACACTTCGACTATTCCTGCATCACTCATAATAGAAGCTAACGAACCTATTTTTGTGTTGTACTCTCAGACACAAAATAAAAAAAATACTAGCATAACTATTCTAAGTGGGAGAGAGTAAACTTTTCTTTGTTCTTGGATGTGTGTTTTTCTATAATGCTAACAAGCCTTTTATAGAAAATAATGAGAAGCACAAGTTACATTTTCAACATAGAAATGAAACTTCCATGGTGCACTAATGGAGACATCAATTCTTGTCATTATTATGTGAATTCATTCCACATTTTGACCAATAAATAAAGAGGTAGAATTATTATTGTTTGACCAGTTCAAGCAAATAATATTCTTTAAAATGGATTTATTTTTTATATTCTACCAATATAAAAGATCAACATATATTTGGTTTATAAGATTAGGTTAATGAACATGAAGTCCAACTAACAAATCAAAACCCAAATCCAATCAATATCCAATGTGTATATTTGCTACTTTGTACAAGTTTCTCAAATCACACACATTGGACCTCCATTTCTCATTCAAATAAAACTCATTTTTGACATATGAATATACTATTCATAATGTTCAAAAAATAGTTCCAACAATCCCCCACATGAATAGAAATGACTCTAAACACTAGACGACTCAATAGACTTGACCTCCTAGACAAGACTCGACAAAGACTCAACTAAGGACTTTTGAGAGTACAAGCGAGAAATTCACTGCATGATGAGTTGGTAGCATTTTTCAGCCTTGAACCAGTCATTGTTAATAGCTATCGGATTTACTCGGCCAGGTGGTGAACATGATGTTTTGAACCACCCGGGCTTTGATGTAAACCTAGACAATAACTACAACACAGTTTCATTCTCTCACATAACTAGGTTCTCTGTTGTGTTCATTTTGGCCGTGAACAGTCATGGTTAATCATGAGTGAACTTGGAGAATATAGCATTTCCTTCATTCTCCTAGAAACGGCCCCATTTCACACTCACAAGGTGATTTGCCATTAGTTTTGTTTAGAGGAGTATCATGTACTACTCCATTCATATCTCAAAACAATGGACACAAATCATTAAAAGCAAATGCTTATCCTCTATTCCTTACATGTAGCACTGTTTAATCATCCTAGGAACTGAGTATAGACCGAAGTCTTACAGTGTTTTGGACAGATTTAGTTTGACTTAGTTGTCTCTTTGAACCTATTTCTTGGGATCTCCAGTCATTTAGGTAGAGTTACCGCTAAACCTCTTCTTAATTCACATGCATTAACTCATTCCTCTTGATGATATAACAATATGATCTCATGACACACCTTTAATATAAGGATCCTAGGTTGTCATCATAATGAACATAATCTCTTGAGATTAGTCGAGATCAATTGTTTAATGATTTTTGTCATTTTTTTTCAAGATACAACTAACCATTATATACAAAGCTTAGTGCATGACACTAATGTTTTTTTTTAAAATTATATTGTGATAATTATCACTAAGTTCATGTGGCCTCTTGCCAATGACTTTATATGATAAGCAAAGCTTCCCCCACATTTCTTGAAATAACTCAAAATATGCATATTTTCATTTAACATCTCTTAAGAGTTTAGCAAAATTGATCTATAACTCTTTTGGATTTAAATGAATAAAAATCAACTTCAAAAGTATTACAACTTTTTTTCAGTCTTAGAAATTCACTTTTTATATACAACTATTTTCATAGTTCTCTCAAGTCGATTTATAAATCTAACTTATATTTATTTTATTTTTGAATTTATTTCAAAAATATTATTTTGCTTTGTAGCAAATATACATATCTTTACAAGATATTATTTGTGGCATCAAAACCACTACTCACTTTGATTATTTTTAACCATATTGACTTTATAAACTACAATATACATGTCAGTTTCAGTCACATTAATATGAGATTTCTCATTTTTTTCTCATAGTCAATCTTTATACGACTTGCGTTAAAGCATTGACGAAATATGAATGTTTTGATCATTATCAACAACATTATATTTTCTATGGCAAACGATTCATATGTGGCTGACCTCTCCCAAATTTAATTTGGGGCGTCGACTCACGAATCCATTTCCATCCATAACATTTGATCTCATAAGATCAAAATGTTTATTTTTTTATGATACTTAAACTCGATTCACCACTGGGTAAATACCAAAACTCCACCGATCAATTTACTGGTGTTATCTCCATCAGCTATAAAACATTTATTTATAACCATGCAGAAAAAAAAATCATTAGTGTCAATTCATACAAGAATTAATGACATTTGACCCATACATAAATTTGCAACATGGTCAATTTAGACTATGAGAAATAAAACGTAACTGCTAACATTATGCTTTATAATTAAAACATAAGATTAAAGCAATAACACATATTTGACCAAAGAACAAATCTTAATATTAAGAAATTAATAATAGTCAAAGCATGAGACCAAAAGTTATCATCTAATGATTTGTAAAATAATTACTCCAAGGACAATGCAACTAAAGTAATTTAGCTCAATGAAATAAACGATGATCATGCTTGCTAAATTATATTTTTCATCAGAGATCATAATGATTTTAGTTTAGGAATCAAACTCAAAAATCCATGCAATGATTGATCTGAAAAGATCATAATGATTTTATTTTTCATCACCATCAATTCTCGAGTTCCTGTTTTCATGAAAGAAAAACACTAAACAAATTATCAGTTTTTCGTTAGTATAATAACGAAAAATTTAAGAATTAAGATTGTAGGACCATGATTTCTACGATATGGCAAACTGAATAATTTGTTTATATAAAGATAAAAACATAAATAAAATACACAATATTTGATACCAAAATATGATGAACAAAGAATGATTTCGTGTGGAGGCGATACACTCTTTTCTTAATTCTTAAATTGCCCGCAGTGTGACGGTGTTTACGCAATCAGAATCCTAGGATACAACCACACTTCGACTATTCCTGCATCACTCAGAATAGAAGCTAACGAACCTATTTTTGTGTTGTACTCTCAGACACAAAATAAAAAAAATACTAGCATAACTATTCTAAGTGGGAGAGAGTAAACTTTTCTTTGTTCTTGGATGTGTGTTTTTCTATAATGCTAACAAGCCTTTTATAGAAAATAATGAGAAGCACAAGTTACATTTTCAACATAGAAATGAAACTTCCATGGTGCACTAATGGAGACATCAATTCTTGTCATTATTATGTGAATTCATTCCACATTTTGACCAATAAATAAAGAGGTAGAATTATTATTGTTTGACCAGTTCAAGCAAATAATATTCTTTAAAATGGATTTATTTTTTATATTCTACCAATATAAAAGATCAACATATATTTTGTTTATAAGATTAGGTTAATGAACATGAAGTCCAACTAACAAATCAAAACCCAAATCCAATCAATATCCAATGTGTATATTTGCTACTTTGTACAAGTTTCTCAAATCACACACATTGGACCTCCATTTCTCATTCAAATAAAACTCATTTTTGACATATGAATATACTATTCATAATGTTCAAAAAATAGTTCCAACAATCCCCCACATGAATAGAAATGACTCTAAACACTAGACGACTCAATAGACTTGACCTCCTAGACAAGACTCGACAAAGACTCAACTAAGGACTTTTGAGAGTACAAGCGAGAAATTCACTGCATGATGAGTTGGTAGCAATTTTCAGCCTTGAACCAGTCATTGTTAATAGCTATCGGATTTACTCGGCCAGGTGGTGAACATGATGTTTTGAACCACCCGGGCTTTGATGTAAACCTAGACAATAACTACAACACAGTTTCATTCTCTCACATAACTAGGTTCTCTGTTGTGTTCATTTTGGCCGTGAACAGTCATGGTTAATCATGAGTGAACTTGGAGAATATAGCATTTCCTTCATTCTCCTAGAAACGGCCCCATTTCACACTCACAAGGTGATTTGCCATTAGTTTTGTTTAGAGGAGTATCATGTACTACTCCATTCATATCTCAAAACAATGGACACAAATCATTAAAAGCAAATGCTTATCCTCTATTCCTTACATGTAGCACTGTTTAATCATCCTAGGAACTGAGTATAGACCGAAGTCTTACAGTGTTTTGGACAGATTTAGTTTGACTTAGTTGTCTCTTTGAACCTATTTCTTGGGATCTCCAGTCATTTAGGTAGAGTTACCGCTAAACCTCTTCTTAATTCACATGCATTAACTCATTCCTCTTGATGATATAACAATATGATCTCATGACACACCTTTAATATAAGGATCCTAGGTTGTCATCATAATGAACATAATCTCTTGAGATTAGTCGAGATCAATTGTTTAATGATTTTTGTCATTTTTTTTCAAGATACAACTAACCATTATATACAAAGCTTAGTGCATGACACTAATGTTTTTTTTTAAATTATATTGTGATAATTATCACTAAGTTCATGTGACCTCTTGCCAATGACTTTATATGATAAGCAAAGCTTCCCCCACATTTCTTGAAATAACTCAAAATATGCATATTTTCATTTAACATCTCTTAAGAGTTTAGCAAAATTGATCTATAACTCTTTTGGATTTAAATGAATAAAAATCAACTTCAAAAGTATTACAACTTTTTTTCAGTCTTAGAAATTCACTTTTTATATACAACTATTTTCATAGTTCTCTCAAGTCGATTTATAAATCTAACTTATATTTATTTTATTTTTGAATTTATTTCAAAAATATTATTTTGCTTTGTAGCAAATATACATATCTTTACAAGATATTATTTGTGGCATCAAAACCACTACTCACTTTGATTATTTTTAACCATATTGACTTTATAAACTACAATATACATGTCAGTTTCAGTCACATTAATATGAGATTTCTCATTTTTTCTCATAGTCAATCTTTATACGACTTGCGTTAAAGCATTGACGAAATATGAATGTTTTGATCATTATCAACACATTATATTTTCTATGGCAAATGATTCATATGTGGCTGACCTCTCCCAAATTTAATTTGGGGCGTCGACTCACGAATCCATTTCCATCCATAACATTTGATCTCATAAGATCAAAATGTTTATTTTTTTATGATACTTAAACTCGATTCACCACTGGGTAAATACCAAAACTCCACCGATCAATTTACTGGTGTTATTTCCATCAGCTATAAAACATTTATTTATAACCATGCAGAAAAAAAAATCATTAGTGTCAATTCATACAAGAATTAATGACATTTGACCCATACATAAATTTGCAACATGGTCAATTTAGACTATGAGAAATAAAACGTAACTGCTAACATTATGCTTTATAATTAAAACATAAGATTAAAGCAATAACACATATTTGACCAAAGAACAAATCTTAATATTAAGCAATTAATAATAGTCAAAGCATGAGACCAAAAATTATCATCTAATGATTTGTAAAATAATTACTCCAAGGACAATGTAACTAAAGTAATTTAGCTCAATGAAATGAACGATGATCATGCTTGCTAAATTATATTTTTCATCAGAGATCATAATGATTTTAGTTTAGGAATCAAACTCAAAAATCCATGCAATGATTGATCTGAAAAGATCATAATGATTTTATTTTTCATCACCATCAATTCTCGAGTTCCTGTTTTCATGAAATAAAAACACTAAACAAATTATCAGTTTTTCGTTAGTATAATAACGAAAAATTTAAGAATTAAGATTGTAGGACCATGATTTCTACGATATGGCAAACTGAATAATTTGTTTATATAAAGATAAAAACATAAATAAAATACACAATATTTGATACCAAAATATGATGAACAAAGAATGATTTCGTGTGGAGGCGATACACTCTTTTCTTAATTCTTAAATTGCCCGCAGTGTGACGGTGTTTACGCAATCAGAATCCTAGGATACAACCACACTTCGACTATTCCTGCATCACTCAGAATAGAAGCTAACGAACCTATTTTTGTGTTGTACTCTCAGACACAAAATAAAAAAAATACTAGCATAACTATTCTAAGTGGGAGAGAGTAAACTTTTCTTTGTTCTTGGATGTGTGTTTTTCTATAATGCTAACAAGCCTTTTATAGAAAATAATGAGAAGCACAAGTTACATTTTCAACATAGAAATGAAACTTCCATGGTGCACTAATGGAGACATCAATTCTTGTCATTATTATGTGAATTCATTCCACATTTTGACCAATAAATAAAGAGGTAGAATTATTATTGTTTGACCAGTTCAAGCAAATAATATTCTTTAAAATGAATTTATTTTTTATATTCTATCAATATAAAAGATCAACATATATTTGGTTTATAAGATTAGGTTAATGAACATGAAGTCCAACTAACAAATCAAAACCCAAATCCAATCAATATCCAATGTGTATATTTGCTACTTTGTACAAGTTTCTCAAATCACACATATTGGACCTCCATTTCTCATTCAAATAAAACTCATTTTTGACATATGAATATACTATTCATAATGTTCAAAAAATAGTTCCAACATATTTTAGTTCTGGAGGAAGTTCCCCAACATAACGTATTGTTGATGGTAATCCTTTCAATTCCTGCTCAACAAAAATAAAATCAGTCTCAATATCTTACATTTTTACTGAAAGATTAAGCATAAGTTTCGACAATGATGATGAAATTTCCTTTCAATTCCTGCTCAACAAAAATAAAATCAGTCTCAGTATCTTACATTTTTACTGAAAGATTAAGCATAAGTTTCGACAATGATGATGAAATTTCCACTACGAAAACAGCATCTATCAATCCTTTCAACTATATTTCTCATATAACCATTGCCCATACCAAAACCATCTCGTCTGTCACATGAAAGAATGTCAAGCAAATTATATAGCCAAAATTTATATCACATGACCATGCTCATCAGATAAAGAGTACTACTTACTGCTACCAGCATTATATGTTGGAGTGTCTTTTAACGCCTTATATTTCGTTTCTTCATCTGCTTTCTCATCAGATGGTGCATGAACAAGACATGAGTTATTGTTCTGGACTGTTGCGGCAGTAGAAACTGAATATAAATCACTCTCAAAATCATCTTCAGTCTAAAAACAAAAATTAAGGGGTGACAATATTTTGACAGTCGAACTCAATATGAACATAAACAAGAAAAAAAATTCGTAAACAACTCACTAGAAGATGCATAAGCATCAATTAGATTGTTCATATTAGTATGACCATGTTCCACCTTTTCCTCGACTCTTAGCCTACAAAGTATAGATATTTATTTACATAATTACACACCAGTTAAGGAAAAAATATATTAACAAATTAATGATGAACAGTTTGTGATTTCATTGGATAAGAAAAGGGTAGGCTAACGCTTCGGTTTATCGGTGGAGACAAAGTCATCGGAAAACTTCGATGATCAAGTTACACATGAGTAATGAATAATTATAATTATGTGTGGAACTCATTATAAACAATGCTGCTGATGTGGATCCTCTAAAAAGATGAAAGTCCCCTAGTATATATATATGATTTCCATAATTACTACCATTAGATACTATTAATGATTACGTGTCAGATTATATGGCTTGTCTGCAATTGATATTAGTTGGTTCTAGAATTGCCTCTTTTAGATTTGATTAAAGTAAAATAAAAAACACCAACCAATCAAATTATAACAAATTTTCTTCAGTTTTACATATGATTGACATCTAATCAAAATCACTTAAGTGACTTTTCATTTAATCTATAGTATATAGTACGATATGATAAATTCCTATAAATGATATATTATTCCTTAAAATGGTTTTATAAATCTTTATAACATTTTATAATTATTTATAAATTGTTTTGTAAATACAAACTAGTTTATATATACATATAAACAATTATATATGTTTTATAAACCCTTAGAAATGAATTACTATAAATTACTTTTGAAATTCTTAAAAATGATATATTAATCATCACAAATGATTTTAAACTCAAGTAAATAATTTAGAAAATCGTTTTATGATCTACTAATAGTTATTATAATGACTTATATATTTATATTACGGCTTATAGAAAAATAAAGCTATTTTACCACTAATTTATAATAGGAAAATAAAGCTAATACATTGATTTTATTAATTTATTTTAAAATAATATAATTCATATATTTTATAAATAAATTATTAATGAATAAAAATAGATAATAAATTATTATATAGAATTTACATAATTACTACCATTAGATACTATAAATAATTATGTGTAAGATTATATGGATTATTTGCTAACTAATATTAACTGTTTCTAGAATTGCCTCTTTTAGATTTGATTAAAAGAAATGAAAAATAAAAATTATCAACCAATTTTATTATAACATTTTTTTAAAAAAATTTCACCTACAATTGACACATAAGAAATCAATTAAGTTACTTCTCATTTAATGTATAGTAGATTATTCCCTTTTAGAAAACTACATCAAATAACAAAAACAAAACATACTATATATATATATATGCACAGATTTTGATATTTTAATTTAAAGTTATACATCGAAGTTGACTATATATAAAAATGAAAAATTCAAGTATTAAGTTACATAATATAATAAATCTATCAAACATAGTATGTAATATATTAATAATACGTATTATGAATCTTTGAAATTGCAAAACATTGATATGAACATTGAAAATATTTTTCTTTAACTTATTATCTTAAATAAATAAGTTTTCGTCTTAATATATTGTGGTTTTTATGGAGTTTTAACCATGATATAAATCTTATTTTAGAGTCTATTATATATATATATATATATATATATATATATATATATATATATATATATATAGAATTATTTTGGAGTCTTTTACAAATATAGATACTTTGAAGATTCTTAAGTTATTTGAAGCAAATGATAAGTGAAGCAATTGTCTGAGTCCATATTTCAACTTGGTGTCGATCGACATCATGGAGGTGTCGATTATGGAGGTGTCGATTAACACTCACCCCAAGCCAAAAAACCAACGTTTTATGATGTTTCAAAAAAAATATACTTTGGATGAGAAGTTTCTAGTATCTGCATAAGAGTTTCTAGACGTGTTTTCTGGAAACATATATATTCTTAAGCCATTATTTAGAATATGATTTATATTAGATTTTGAGAGACAAGTCAGAACTCCTTCGAGTAGAAGATTTTGAACTCCTTTGTTTCTTACTTTGATTTATCTATGCAATTTATTTAGAATATGATTTGTGTTTCTATAATCGTACATGAGTAAATTTATCAGTTAGATTAAGGGTTTTCAAAAGACTGAAGCATTTCTAGAATGAATTGTTATAATTTATCTTTTATTCCTAACTAGTGGTGTGCCTGCGCTACGCGCAGGTTATTGATATTTTTTTATTCAAATTTGAAAAAATATTGTTAGTTTGTTGTGTAATTTGGAATCAATGTTAGTTTTTTTCTATCAGTGTCGTTGCTGGCGTATCATGGTTGTGTGGTGCAATGGATTTATGCAAATTTAAGAAACTTTCGATGTAGGAGATAATGAAATGTATATGTTGGAGAAAGATGACATGAACATTTTTTTACCGTAAAATTAATACTCCCTCTGTTTCATAATGATCCATGTTTTAGAAAAAATATTTGTTTTTAAAAGATCTATATTTTACATTTTCAATGTAAGTAATTATGATAAATTGTAGATTCCAAAAACATTAACTTGGTTTACTGAATTTTGATTGGTTAAAAGTTATGGGAAATTACTAATTACAAAAAATAATGCATTTATAATCTAAATTTACGTATTTTCTTAATATGTGTGAAAATTCTAAAACATACATTATTCTGAAACGGAGGGAGTAATACTTTTTATTTGTGGGGAACATAAATCTTATACTAAATTTTATTCCTGTTTTTTTTTTAATTATATACCTCAGAAGTGTTAGTTGTGTTATTTTCTTAGTTACATTAAGTTTATTTAGTTTAAGTCATGTTTTACGTATTAGCATGATATTGTTGTTGGATCTAGAAAGTTGCTTTGTTACGGATGCGAGACTTTCGAAAGGATTTTTTAATTTGTTATGTTGTTATAGTTCGTTTGATGTAGGCCACAAATTAGCCAAGATTCACGTTTTTAGCTCGAATTCTGGAATTGTTAATTTTCGAAGCAGAAGGTGTTGTTCTCGTACATGAAAACATTGGACATAACAAAAGAAATACTCCACAATTTAAGTTACCAATGAACTTAAACTTGAACGAATATACCTTTAAATCATGATTATGTAGTTTTGTTTATCTTCGAAAATTACTTTCATTCAATCTCTTGTTAAATCTTTTCATTTTGTATTGAGAAGAAACAAAAACATATTATTTTTTTGAAAATCTGCACATGATATTATTACGTAAAATCAAAACTCACTACAGTCTCTCAGTTCTACATGACCTAGTAATTCTGAAATAAAATATTATGAAAGCATTTTCAAAATGCAAATATGTTGGCTTTTATGAATTTGCCCCGTCATAGGTCTCGGAAAATGTTTAGGATCTCTGACAGCCCTAAAATCATCATCCGTGTCTCTGTAGATGCTTGTACAGCATTAGTCACCTTTAATCTTCCTTACATTTCTTATTTTCTGGTCCTTAGATTTTGGGAGTTGTAGACTATCTAGTAAAGATTTTAATAATTCTCCGGCCCTTCTTCTAGATCAATGTTGTCATCATTGTTCAACTATGATCTTTGATGTCCTTTTTAAGTCCACACCTAAGATTATCTTTTTGACATCAAAAAAATTTACTTTGCCATTTAACTTTTTTTTTAAAAAAATGAGGTTAGTGGACTGACGGAGGTTTCGCCTATATAGCTACCAGAAAATGATTTTAGCCCTACACATTTCAGGTTTCAATAATGATGATATTCTTCTTACAGAGATATGACGGAGTAGAACCTTTATAGTTTATAACTTCAAGACATATATCAGAGACGACCATATATTAATTTAAAATGTTTTCCAAGCTGATGTGTTTATAAGTTTATAGAGTAATGCCCCTAAGAAGATAAGTTCTCGCAAAAATGATCTCAAAGGTGGGATCTTAATGTGTAGGAGGCAAAATCAGTAACATGCTTCAGAGTAGCAAAAAAAAATTGTATTCCTATTCGTCATGCTGGAAAGAACAATTCAAGTATTTCTACGGGTGCATAAAAACAGAACATGTAAAGAAAAGAACATTACCTACTCAAACACGTAACAGAGAAAATCAAGACATACAAAACACATTATAATTCTCACTTACCAATCAAACACAATATAAAAAGTTGTCCATTTTTGTATAAATCTATTCATTCTCAAAAAAGGCACAACACATGCCACAACAACCCTAATCTCTTTTCCCCCATATTTTATTTAGCTCATGTTTTAATTGCGGTTTTAGCTAGCGATGATGGCTCTATTGACTCTTTGGGTTAAGAGGTAAGAGCCTGTATGATGTTGAAAATTGTCCACACCGTTCCAAGAGCATGCACTGCTGCTCCAAGAGGGTCACACCATGTGCGTCCTATTACGGTACCAGAACTGCTCTCTCTCCACTTTGTTTTGATCCTACAGTGAATGGTTAGGTGATTCAGTTGACTGTAAACAACATGAGTAGTAACATGAAGGAGTAATATCAATGTGTCTCTGACTCACCACTGATGAGTTTAAGCTGATGGATATCTCCATATAGAAAATATTTGTGACTCCTAAGATGTTGTTTCCGTTGGTAGCTGAGGCTGGTGGCTGCAGGGACAGGAGGAGGGCCTGGAAGGACCATAAGGTGCTCGGGAAGCATTGATGCTGGAGAGAGTAGATTGAAACTATCTAGCTGTCCTTTTAGATCCATCTGAAAAGTGTTTACAGACCAAACATAAATCATTAACCAACCTAAGAAACTCAAAGTAGATTCCGTTTAATATTTAACCAAGAAGCTTTCTGATATGTATAAAACGAAGCGGGAATCAAATCATTTATTCGAAAGATGCTGCATTAATCAATAGAAGTAGAATTCGAGCATGATTGATACATCCCCAAACAAAAAATTAGGTTTTCATGACTCGATAAATAGGGTTCGATAATCTAAATATGAGAATTAATTTATCTAATCTGATAAGGGATTCGATACAAACCTTTGGGGGAGAAAGAATCATACAAAGATTAATTTGAAAGAGAACGGGGTTGAAGATCCCAAAATGAAACGTAATCATCGAGAGGATTAACCAGCAAACAAAAGGTACTTACATTCTCATCAATGAGCAACATGTCGACACTCATCAGCTCTCCGTGCCTGTTGATATTCCTGGCCTCCCAAAACCTAAGCAGGCGGACCTCCGCGGTGTTAGTGCACCGTTCGGCTCTCAAATCGGAAAGGAGAATGTACGAAGCGGCCATAAATAGAGTTGGTGGTGAGATAATAGTATTCTCCTGGATCTCGTCTGAGTTGTGCTCTCCATCGCAAAACGGTGGTACTTATAATCGAAGCTTCAACGGGTTACAGTGGGAATGCCAAGAGATAGGGTGAATGCTTTCAAGTAGGTTAAGTGGGATAATCATGGAAAGTCAGAGTTAAGCCTCTATTAAGGGTTGAGCGAGCAGTTACAGAAATCAAAAGGGTTATGTAAGCTCTGGAGATATGCTTTTTGGTTGCTTCTACGCTGTTGGAGAACGATGAGGAAGGGGGGACCTAATTTTTGGGGCCTGAAATGTGCAGAGAACCCAAAACGTCAGAAACAAAGTTTTTGGGTTCATCATTCTTTGTTAAGAAAACGGCCCACAGAGAAACAACCAATAAACGCTGCGTTTTGGGCGGGACAGGTGGCAAAAAATGCTCCATCCGACGTGGATAGCCTAAAAAGGGAATAAAGTCAAGTTTATTATTATAGATAGATCTTGATTGTTCTTAATGCTAGATTTAGACTGGCAACCTTAAAATAATCTTATGATAATTAGATTATTGATTGCATGAATTAATCTTGTGAGCTAAACATCTATTTGCAAAGAAATTTGGTTTAGGAATTTAGTGAATTTATCAAACATGATCTTAATGCTTGTCTAAACTGATTGAATTTGCAAAAAGATTGAGATTTTAGGAATTAGACATAGATAGTTTCCACTGTGAAAATTAATTAATTTGAACATTGTGATTTAAGTTCTAGAATTGTCCTTCACAAACCATGATAATTGTATGATCTGTAATTCGTATTTCCTGCGAAATTTCTTAATTCTAGCGCCTTCTCCCATTTATCATACAATTATTTTATTTTCTTCTATTTACTGATTTAGCTTAATTCGAAATTAAAGTCTATTATGTATTTTTAATCCATGTGGATTTGATATGTAAGTATTACAACTAAGTCTAACACTCTCATATTTGCAGAGTTGCTCTTAGAATAAATGTTAGCATATCAAATTTTAGCTTCATTGTTAGATATTCTAATTCACCATTAGATTAAGTTTAGAATTTAGACTACATTTTTGTTTTTAGTTTACTTAATTTATTTTTGTGTGTTTAGGTGCATGCATAACACTACTAGAAGCAACAATTTTTTTTTTGGATCTTTCGAATAAGGAGCTGCCTGACTTAGAACTCATGAACCGAACGGCAAAAAGATCAGTGTCGAACAACACTAGCAAGGCATTGATCGACACCACTCGAAAACACCAACACCTCTCAAGCATCACTCTTCGCAAATCTACAGAGATGGTCAAGTAGCGGTTGTGCTTTCAGTAAGTTTACCAAATGTCTACCAAGTTTAACCGAATAAAATCATGGTCAGTACATTTTGGGTTAGTTTGATTCTAGGATCTTTTCTGATACTATTTATAATGTTGCCAATCGGTTTAACTCTAGCAACCGAACCAAAACCGAGTGTACCAAACTTCGGTTCGATTAATTTCCACAGGTTTACAGTTAAAACTAAAGCTATAAGAGAGAACCATTCCATGTTCCTCCCAATTTTACCAGCAATATGAAAACTTTTTCTGACAAATCAAATATATTATACATCCTATAAGAGTTAGTTGTTGCACAAAAGAAAGGATAAATCTTAAAAAGAAAAGATAGACAAGAGACTTGACTCATAATATTAGTCGGTGATCTTAAGGTAGTAGTTGAATGAAGTTTTGATCAACAAAAAAAAAATGATATCAAATCTCTCATTGTGAAAATAAATAAACAAACCAATTCCAAAAGGAATATTCACTTCTTTTTTCTATGTTGACATTAATCAAACAACCCTATGTTGAAACAATTAAACAAATCCATCTTTTCACTCCTTCAGGAAAAGCCTTCGCTTCTGTAGGAAAAGACACTGTACTTTTGTTGAAACCCCATCATTTGCAACTCTTTTGGAGAAACAGAAAAGGCTTTCAACGAAATCAAACACACACATAAGTTATATAAAGAGTCTCTGATTCAGGCTGTGCAAAGGTGTCAGTCAAATCAGAGAGCTTCTTCACCCACCGGAAGAGCTGGACTTACTACCTTCTTTCTCCGGATCTTCCATCTGCGTCGGTAATAGATTCAAGAAGCTTCCTTGGTGTGATGTTTTGTTATCAGATGACTCATCCTCTGTTCATGTTTTTTACACCAAGTTGTTAAAGAGAATCAATACTACCACTTGCTTTTAATACATGATAAATGGGACAAGTATCTACCAAAGAGGGATTTAATGGAAGGCCGCTTTGGCTTATTGCTCTTCTTCTTCAGCTCAGCTACAGATTACAAGAAATGTTATTACAAGACAATCTAGTTATGTTGCTTTTTCTTCAAACACAGGAAGGAGGTAAAGTTGAATACCTATCCCTGGTAACTGGTCATCGTTTACGATTTCAACGTTCTTGTAAGTATAACCCACAAAGTTAATGTCCTTGGACGAGAGCATCTGGAGAAGATACAAGAAACCTCAGGTTACGAAAGCTCAAGACAACAGAAGGTATTATATTATTTTATAACTTCACAGGATTCCATTTGATACTTCACATAAACTGTGATCAGTGAGACATAATGCAAGAAAGTCAATTCCTATGTCATACCTTTCGCCATGGACCTGACTTTGACGACTTTGGAACTTGCTTGTCAGTCTGTTCCAGAAGGAATCAAAGAATAGTAATACATTATTTCTTTATCAGGAGCATAAATAAATATCATCTGTGGCACCAATACTTCAGTCTATATATATACATCATAAGCTGATAGCATCAGCATGTTTACCTCTTCAAACTTCTCAAAATTTTGGGTGTCCAACTCATCATTGACTTGAGGAATAAAGGCAGCCTTCATGTGGTACAGTTTCCCCCATTCAGTACCTCTGAACCAAGGGTGACCCTAAAAGAAACCATTCAAAGCGGTTTTAGGATTTCTCACAAAAATATTGTACAAGAGAACTTAGAATCTCAGAGTTAAGTAATGCACACAACACCTTAATTTCATCTGCTCCTTTGGTTCCAAGCCTTTGTTCAACATTGCATAAAAGCCTGCAAATAAGATCCTTGGCTTCTGGTGATAGTCTAGCCTCTTCTGGGAATTTCAAGTAATTTCTCCAGTTTACTATCTGCATAAGGGGGAAGACGATGAAAAAAATAAAGAAAAGGTAAGCTTCCACATTAGTTGATTAGAATTACAAAAGACATATAAAAGAGACAAAGGTTAAATGTAAGACTTGAGATCACAAAATCAATGGATTAATTACCTTCCTACAAGTTGTCATTGGATCATCTGAATAAAATGGTGGAAACCCCACAAGCATTTCATACATAATGGCGCCAAGGGACCACCTATAAGGGTGATCTCAAGATTAATTATCTGCACCAAAGAAACCAAAGAGAATAAATCCCCAATAGTTGGTTGCACCTACCAATCACATTCCATTCCATATCCTTTTTTCAGCAGAACTTCTGGGGCAATATAGTCAGGAGTTCCAACTGTGGAATAAGCCTGAAACCAATAACCTTAACCTATTAAGTTATTCTATTAGAGAATTATGTATCAGTGGAGAGAACACATCTTTGATGAACGAAACAAAATGAATATTCCTTTGTTGCAAAACATGATGGATATTTCATTCTTACAAGCATCCTTCTATTTCTCTGCCAGTTCAAGAGTTGCTCCTGTTGGGTGCGTCTTGTTGCCACAGGGCGACCGTCACTTTGTAAAGCCCCACTAACGTTTCGTGCAAGTGTGAAATCTTTTTCCTGAAGATTGCTACAGTCTAACGGTTTACATAATCCAAAATCTGACAGTTTCATGTGGCCCTCTCTATCAAGTAGCAAATTATCAGGCTTGATATCTCTGTATCACATTGGAGACAGCAAAAAAAAAAGATTTTAGAGCATTATAGGAGCTACAACTAAGTCATATATCCTGCTTGACTGACCTGTGGATATAGTTGTGCTTATGAATGGACTCAATAGCCAGGACGGTTTCCCCAATGTAGAACCTGGCCTCATCTTCAGTAAGGGTGTCTTTCCTCATTAGCAAAGTCATCATATCCCCACCAGGTAGATACTCCATAATGAGATACAAGTACTCGTCATCTTGAAAAGAACAGTACAGTTTGACGATGCAATTGCTGTCAACTTCTGCAAGTAAATTTCTCTCTGCTTTTACATGTTCCACCTGAATATCAGATTCAGCAAACACATTAACCAACAAAACTACCGTTAAAAAAGCGGCTTGGAGGAATCTAAATACCTGGCCTCTGCGAAGCATCTCAGACTTCTTAAGCTTCTTCATTGCATAGACATTGCCTGTACCCTTCTCCCTACAGATCCTAACCTGCAAGAAAAAAATAGAGTAAACACATATATGTTACCATGCAATTATTGGACACGGTCCATAAAGCCGTAAAATTTCAAAATTTACATGCTACACTCAAGACAAGAAGAAGTTTTAGGTTCAAGAAAACTAAAAACATATATTACATAACACGCATGTTCAGGAAGGCTGCATCACAGGTGACGTTGAAGATGATGAACCTAGGTGCATGGCAATGAAAGGATGAGGAAAGATCTAATAAAAGAGATGAAGCAAAGAAACCTCTCCGAATGCACCCTTCCCAATCATTGTCAACGGATCAAAGTCATCAGCTCCCATTTTATGCCTCTGACGACGCATGTACTCAGTTTCCTTCATCTCCAAATCCTTTAGCAAGTTGTTTTGCTCTTCCTCCGACACTTCTGCATCAGCTAATTTGTTTTCTAGCATTTTGCGTCTGCATAAAAATGTAAAAAGAGGTAAGGATTTCGATGGAAGCTCAAATGAAAGTAGGAGAAAATGCAGAGAAAAGTGACAAGAAACCGTACCGCTCTTTTCTTTCCTGCAAACTCTGCATTTGCATTTTATAATGGTTTTCAATATACAGTTTTGCAGCAGCAGCTTTCTCCCTGGTTACATTTGAAAGCGCTTCTTCACCACCTCCAGGTGTTTTAGGTCCTTCCTTTACATTACTCTCTGCTTCCTTCTTTTTTGAAGATTTGACCTTGTCTTTAGATTTTAGCTTTTTGACCCAAGCTCTTGCAGTCTCCATTTCTTTCTTCTTTAGCTATCTAGTTAAGTGATTTATGTACAAGTGAGTATAGGGTTGGATAAGCAACTATGTACAAACCAAACCAGTGACTAGATTTATACTTTTCTCACACCTACACACCAAGATGGTATATATATTATATATTAGGTAACACAGACTCAAACAGGAGCATGGTCAAGTAATAACAATCTAAAACTAAAGCAATTCACAAGTAACAAAAAAAAAACTTTTTCTCCGTTGAAGCCACACAATCTAACCTTCAATTCAAATCAAAGACATATAAATTAAAATTGCAGAATTTTACACCGATTACTAAGAAAGATATACAAGTCAAAATCACATGATCATTTCGAAGTAGAACATAAATAATAGATCTGAAACAATAATGGGTTTCACTAGAAAAATACCAAATGCAATTCAGAGAAAAGTTCGATCCCAACTATACAGGAACAGAGACGGATGTAATGAAAACCCTTAAGAACACAACATGGAGACAGCACAGAGACAAGAGACCCGTAATTTGTGGAGAGAGAAGGGGAAAAAGAAAGACCTAGATTGGTTCCCAGGTGATTCGATTCCTCAACTCTTGCCTCTTGTTGTTCTTCAAATTCTTGCGGATCGAATTCTGAAATATGAAAGAAGTAAAAGGAGAGAAAAAAGTTGGAAGCTTTTTTTTTTTTTAAATTATTTATCGCTTTCGATGTGTGTAATAGAAAGACAAGACACCCACTGTTCTTCTTCTGCTTCTGCCTCTTTCTCTCTCTCTCTTTTTTTTGTTTTCTCTCTCTTCTTTCTTTCTTAGAATATATTAAATCATTTTTAGGGGGATTAGGTTCAAAATGAAATTAGTTACTTTCTAAAGTTGATTACCGTAAATTAAGGATTTATTTGGTTTTTCTTTAAAAGTTATTGCAGCAAAATATTCTAATTGATTTTAACACCAAAATTGAATATAATATTGGTCAAATCTCCTAAAAGAGCATAAAATGGATTTTGACCAAAAGAACATATTATAAAAATGACTAAAATAATTTTTATCGAAGAAATAAAATATATCTCTACATTCACTTTATAAATATATAAATAAAAATATTTAACCAATAAAATTAAATTTTTCTTTTTCTGTTTTCGACTTTTAAAATTTGAATTTTTCTGATTTTTTCTTGAAAAGTTTTCTTTTCGAATATGTTTTTTGAAATTTTGTTTTGAATTCCAAAATTCTTTCTGAAACTAATTTTTGAAATTATTATTATAAAATTTAATATTAATTAGTTGAAATAAAAATATCATTATTTTAAATTTTAAGTTTTACTTTCAAAACTTTACGATATAAGTAATTTTCTATTTATTTAAAAATATTTTAATAATTTTAATATGGACAATTTTTTATATAATATTTGTAAGTTTTTGTCACCAAAATAACTATAAAAATTATTGACATAAATTTTTTTATTTTTAAGAAATTAATATTAATATTTTATTTATTTTTTAATTTTAAACTCATCCATATTACCATTCATAACTGTAAGCTCTAAATTTATATTAATTAATATTAAGAGTATAAATGTATATTTGCATCTTTTAACAAAATTTATTTTAGTTATGTTTTTAAACTATTTTATGATAAAAAAAATTTAGGTTGTTCTTAGTATATTGTCTTTTTAACATTTATTTGATATATTTATGACAAATAATTTTTTAGTGGTATCTTAGAGAATTTATGCATAATATTCTGGGGCATGGATCCCACCACGCGAAATATGTTCGATGGCAATGTCAAGAGCCAAGAATAAATGTCAAATTTATTATTCACAAAATTAGTTTTTTTTTCACAAATAAATATAGATGAGAGAGACTGCGACAAGAAGTAATTTTTCCTCCAAGACTGTTTGGTGGCACATCTAAATTCTCACACCATTGTTTTCCTAATAGTAAGTGACATATTATACTCCAAATTATGCTTATTTGTTGGAATTGTATCTTTTGATTAAACCAAAAAAAAGGAAAAGAGAAGAAGAAAAAAAGAACAAGAATAATGTGAAAGGAGCATCAAGTCAAGGATCTTGAAAGTTAATGTAAAAGTATTAGGAGAAATTTTTATTTCTACCATAAGTGTCATACCAATTTTCAGATTTATCTTTAATTAATGAATGATTCTTTTAAAAAATATATTTTTTGATGAAAATAGACTTAATTAATTTTTCTAAATATTTATAAAAAAATTGAAAACTCAACCTCACCTCTTTGACACTAAACTCTAAACAATAATCACTAAATTGTAAACTCAAATGTTAATATATTTTTGATAGTGTGTATTTTTGTAAAGTGGTATTTAACTTATATTATTCTTAAGAATTTCTTAAGTATTAGTAGCCTAAGTATAAGTCAAAAGTATGGGCTGTGTATGAGAATTAGAACTCATAAGGCTATGAAATAGAGAAGATCGAGAGTGTTTGTTTTCTTGTATAAATATGTGTGTGCAATGTTATGTAAAAGCATCCTTGAGATCAATATAAAATGTAGACATGAAAAGTGTTCTCTCTTCTCTTTTTTATTTATGAACGTTCTCTCTTCTCTCTACAACATAAAGAAACATGAGAATAAAGACAATGTATGTGTGCTTGTGCTATGATGAAACACAAGACGAAACAAAGAGTGAACAAGACATAAAAACAGAGTTGGAGCTGCGTGAGTTAAGAGAGGTGAAACCAAGCAAAATCATAACATGGTATCAGAGTTATACATGGTCTGTGGAACTTGTGCAAGCAAGAAGAACAAGAACAAGAACAAAAGGAACAAGAACAAGACAATGAAACCAGCCATGATGAAACTCTTCTTGCAGCTGAAAACCTGAGAAGAAGACATGGTAAGAAACAATTTCTGTTGAGAATTCGTTAATCAATTAACCGGTTTCTCTCACTTGACTAATTAACCTTAGCACACTTCTTGTTATTGTTTTAGTTTGCTAAAGACACAAAGATTTTGAACCCAGTTCCCTTGCAATACATCTGGAGAGAGGACGACACTCTCAATGATTCAGTAGTATCAAGTGTATACAAGAACTTTCTTACACAACAACTTCTGTGTTTCTCTATCCGCCTAGAGATAACACAACAATAAGCTAAAGTCTTAAGCTTACTGGACTGTGTGTGTAGGAGATGAAACTCACTCTCAAAAGAGGAAGATATAGTCTTAGACTCTTGACCGAATCTCTCTTTGCTTCTCTTCAACCTTATGTTGATAATCCTTCAATCTCTCTCTGGTCTTGCTCATTGCCCCTCTCTTTCTCTCTAATCTCAGATTCTTGTGGAATGAGTGTTAGAAGGCAAGAAAATAGGTTTAGAGAGTATATATAGTGACTCCCTAGAACCCTTACATTAATGGGCTTCGTCCATACTAAAGCCTAATAACAAATTTCCTATTCAGCCCAAAAATGCACATATATGCTTAAGGCATCCACACAGATGCATACACAAAAAAGACATCCACAAAGATGCATCCACGAAATGGCATCCATCCATACCAAATGCACATAATCAACAAATCTCCACCTTGAGCATTGGGTCACTTGTGCTTGCAAAATCTCTAAAAGAAATATCATCTCCATATCGATTTACCTCAACATAAGATGAACTTGAGACTTCTGTCATAGTCTCAACTAGTGAAACATTCCTGTAAATCTTCCAGATTTACCACCAGAAGGAAGCAAACCTGTCACCCTTACCAGCGACTCTCCACTCTAAACCCAAACTACTTTAGAATCTTTTTTCAGACTTGACCATCTGAACCTTTTGTCGATTTTCCCAGACTTTGACCATATGAACTTCTTGTTGCTGCGAGGTGACAAACCGACAAACCATCTCGCGCTTCCGCTGTCTCAACTCAGTTGGTAACATTGAGTGTCACCAGACACTTCTCAAAGTTGTTGCCTGGTAAACTCTTTGTCAACATATCCGCAAGATTTAGGGAAGTATGAATCTTATGCACTTTAACTGAACCATCCTCAACCTTATCCATGATGAAATGTACTTTATTCTCAAATTGCTTGGTCATGTCATGATGAACTGGATTCTTTGCCAAACATATCGCACTTTGCAAGTCACAATTCAACTTGAAAGTCTTCGACTTAAATCCCAATTCACTGCAAAAGATCTTCAACCAAATTCCCTCCTTAGCTGCCTCTGTGAGGGCCATGTACTTAGCCTATACAATAGAAAGAGCTACAACATGTTGAAGAGTAGACCTTCAACTCATTGTATTACCACCAACCTTGAAGACATAACCAGATATTGACATTCTCCTATCAAGATCTGATGCATAATCTGAATCACAAAATCCTTCAATCTTAAACTTCTATGATTTTGTGAAGGTAAGACACACACTTGAAGCTCCCTTTAAGTATCTCAAGATCCACTTAACCGCAGACCGATGACATCTTCCTGGATTTGCCATGAACCTACTGACCAAACCGACTGCATACGCTAAATCTCGACGACTACCAATAATTCCATACATTAGACTTCCCACTGCACTTGCTTAAGGAACTGAGCTCATCAACCGTGTCTCTACAACCAACTCTGTTGGAGCTAAACTCTTAAGCTTGAACTGAGAATTAGATGGAGTCACAACAACCCTGCAATCCTCCATGTTGAAAGTCCTTAAAACCTGCTTAAAATACCTTTCCTGTGATAACTTCAGAATGTCCTTCTTCATGTCCCTGATGATATCAATACCGAGGATCCTAGTCGCTTGTCTTAGATCCTTCATCTCAAACTTCTTCTTTGGACTTGCTTTCAACACTTTGATCTTCTCCATATCCTTTGCTGCTATAACCATATCATCAACATACAGTAGAAGATACACCATATCATCAATACTTGATCCTTTAGTGTAAACACATGGATCCTTCCTGCTCCTCTAGAACTTTTGAGACTTCATAAAATCATCAAACTTCTTGTTCCATTGCATAGGAGGCTGTTTTAACCCATAAAGAAACTTTTTCAGTAGAAAAACCTTGTCTTCATTTCCTTTATCTTTGAAACCTTCTGGCTGATTCATGTAAATAACTTCATCAAGTGTATCGTGTAAGAAAGTAGTTTTAACGTCCAGTTGCTCCAACTCCAAATCGAAATTCACCATAACTGATAATATGATTCGAATAGAAGCATGCTTGAGCACCAGAGCAAATATCTCATTGTAATCTACTCCTTCAACATATGTAAGCCCTTTAGCTACAAGTCTCGCCTTATACATGTGATCTTCCACTTCTGGAATACCTTCCTTAATCATGTAGATCCATTTACACCTGATTATCCTATGCTTTTCTGGCTTTGGAACAAGCTCATAAGTTTCATTTTCATCCAGAGATTTCTTCTCCTCTCCCATAGCCTATTTCCACTTATCCCAATCTCTACTTCTTCTAGATTCTGCTAGTGACTTTGGTTCATCTATCTCCAAGCTTTCTGCTGTTGACAAAGCATAAGCTACAAAGTCAAATCCTTCAAACCTCGATGGTGGTCCGATGATTCTTCTTTTCCTGTCTCTTGCCAATAAGTAATCATCAAAAGACTCATGTTGGCTCTGATTTTCTTCCTCTCCTGATCAGTTTCTGATTGTGAACTTCCCGAAGTATCTCCACCTTGACCAGTAAACTCCCCAATTCCTGAAGCTTCTCCACCTTGACTGGTAGACTCATGAACTGAACCATTTGTAGTCGGTCTTTGAATCATATCAGTGCTAAAAGTGACTTTCTTCTTCTTCTTAGAGTTAGTCGCTTCCATCTGACCTTGATCTTTATACAACTTCTCCTCATCAAAGACTACATTCCTTCTAATAGTACATTTTCCCTCTTCTGGTAACCACACTCTATAATCTTTAGTACCTTGTGGATAACCCATGAAGAATCCTTTAATAGCTCTTGGACCGATCTTTTCCTCTGTTCTGTGTAAATAAGCAACACAACCAAACTGCCTGAGATGACTGTAATCAACCTTTGACCCTGACCACACTTCTTCTGGAATGTGAAATTTCAAAGATGCATTAGGAGATCTATTTATCAGATAAACCACAGTAGATGTTGCCTCAGCTCAGAACTTATTCTTTAACAATGTTTCTGCCAACATACACTTGATCTTATCTGCTATTGTCCTTTCATCCTCTTAGAAACTTCATTTTTCTGTGGAGTATAGACAAAAGTTCTATGTCGCTTAATCCCTGAGTCTTGACTAAGCTTATCCATCATATTGTTGCAGAACTCCATTCATTATTTGTTCATAAACACTTTATCTTCTTCTTTGTTTGAATTTTCACAAGTATTTTCCACTCTAAAAATTTCTCAAACACTTCATCCTTACTCCTTAAGAACCTGATCCAGACCTTCCTTGAGTAATCATTGATGAATTTAAGAAAGTATTTACATCCCGACAGAGTTGGCTCATTCAAAACTGAGCCCCATAGATCATTGTATGTGTATTCGAGAATACATTTGGTAGTGTGTTTACCTTCGGGAAAGCTTTGCTTGGGGCCTTTCCAAGCACACACTCTTCACAAAACTCTAATGTGTGGACCTCCTTTGAGTCTAGATAACCTCCTCTGACCAAAAGATTCATATTCTTAAGACCCATGTGACCTAAACTTGAGTGCCATCTGTTTGTCAACTTTACTTAAGCTCTGGCTACATATGCTTCTCCCTTCACCACTGATCCTTGCAAATAATAAAGTTCATCTTGATATTTCCCAGAAATTACCTTCCAACCATTCTTGTAGAAAGTAACTGTGAAGTCTTCTCCTTCATACTTATAACCATTCTTTTCTAATTGGCCATAAGAGATGAGATTATTGCGCATGGTTGGCATGTATCTCACACCAGTCAAGATCACCGTAGCTCCTTCTGAGTTTATGATCTTCAGCTAGCCCATACCTTTGACTTCACTGAAAGTATTGTTTCCCATCAATACCTTTCCACCTTCAAACTCATTAAAATCAAATAAGGCATCTATATCTGGTGTAATGTGGAATGTACAACCATAATCCATCACCCATTCTCTCATGGGATCTTGTTCACTTGCCGTCAAGATCATAAGTAACTCTTTTTCTTGAGCAACATTTGCAGAATCAACTACTCTCCCATTATTCCTTTTAGGACAATCTTTCTTGAAATGTCATTCTTTCCCATCCATCAAACATTCTCTAGATTTAGGTTGGTTATTTGGTCTAGAATTTGACCGTGAATCTTTGCTCTTGGATCTTCCACTCCAATGACCAGAACTCTTCTTCTCAAGTCTACCCATGGCCACAACCAAACCTTCTGCATTCGACTTAGCCTTTCCAATGGGCCCCTTTTACTTTAGCTCAACTTCTTTAGCATATGCAAAACTGGTTACTTTATTAAGAGTCAATGTTTCCTTCTCATTACCGTATTTAAGTGTGTGAACTAATGACTCAAACTGCCTTGGGAGAATAGACAAGACCTGGATGGCTTGATCCTCATCACTCACATTAATGTTCAAACTTACCAAATCGTCTGCCCATTTCATAAACGCATCAAGATTCTCCTCTATGCTTTTGTGCTCTTCCATCTTAAAGATGACAAAACTTTGCTTCAAATAAATTTGGTTAGGTAAGGATTTCGTCTGATAATCCCTTTCCAGAGCCTTCCAAACTCCTAGAGTTTTTGTTTCCTTCATAACCTTCCGTAAGATCATGTTGCTAAGAGAAGAGCATATCAGATTTTTTGCTCTCTTATCCTTCTCCTTTTTCAGCGGATCAACCGGAGAACCCATAGCTTTTGGGATCTCACCTTCTTTTTATATTCTTCTAACAGAACTGTTTGATTCATATTCTTCAAGAAAAAAAATCCAAACCTTGAAGCTCAAGCTGCATAAGCATTTTAAACTTCCACAGTCCAAAGTCTCCTGGACCGTCAAATTTCTCCACCTAAAATTTACCTTGAGTTGGCTCCATGACTCAGACTTAATTTGATTCTCTATCAAAGCCGAACACTTAAAACTAATAACCTTCAAACTTCTCAAACAACTCCAACTGCTGAACAGAACCTGAAACCCCTGTGTGTGACCAAAACACTATCACATATCAGAAATTGAAACCGTAATCTTTCTCTGCTGAACCTGATGCTCTGATACCACTTGTTGAGAATTCTTTAACCAATTAACCGGTTTATCTCACTTGACTAATTAACCTTAACACACTTATTATTCTTGTTTTGGTTTTTTAAAGACACAAAGATTTTGAACCTACTTCCCTTGCGGTACATTTGGGGGAGGACGACACTCTCAACGATTCACTAATATCAAGTGTATACAAGAGCTTTCTTACACAACAACCTCTGTGTTTCTCTATCCACCTAGAGACAACACAACAATAAGCTAAAGACTTAAGCTTATTGGACCTGTGTGTAGGAGATGAAACCCACTCTCAAAGAAGAAGATATAGTCTTAAACTCTTGACCGTATCTCTCTTTGCTTCTCTTCAACCTTCTTTGGATACTCCTTCAATCTCTCTCTGCTCTTGCTCCTTGCCCCTCTCTTTCTCTCTAATCTCAAATTCTTGTGGAATAAGTGTTAGGAGGCAAGACATTAGGTTTAAAGAGTATATATAGTGACTCCCTAGAACCCTTACATTAATGGGCTTCGTCCATACTAAGGCCCAATAACAAAATTCCTCTTCAACCCAAAAATGCACATATATGCATAAGGCATCCACACAGATGCATCCACAGAAAAGACATCCACATAAATGCATCCATGGAATGACATCCACATGATGGCATCCATCCAGACCAAATGCACATAATCAACAGTTTCAGATGGTGATGGAGAGAAGAAGACCACGGGTGAAGAGCCTGAGGCAAAGAACAAGAAAGAAGTTGTCTCCAAGAGGGAGACATGACCAAACAATAAGAAAGAAGACCATGGTGGAGGTCAAAGAAGATCAAGGAAGCTGTGGGAGTTGCTGGATATTCTCAACCATCAGAGATATGGAGAGGATAAACCGCAGCATAACAATGAAGCCAATTATGAAGCCCAAATCCATGTTTGAAGTTGAAGAACCAAAGATGTTCAAAGCTGAATATGGAAGAACCGTGGTGAGAAAATCAAGGTGAAAGTTCAAAATTTCAAAGATTCCAAGGCCAATGAAGTTGAGGTGATGGTTTGGCAGATTAGAGGGCACATATTTATGAAAGAAGAAGTTGTTTGGAGAAGCAAGTCAAATCAAAACCAAACAGAAGAACAAGAGGTGCTTACCCAAGAGAGAAGGAAATCATGAGCCGGTTGCAAAAGACGACCGAAGAAGACGTGATGAAAGTCACGAACAAGACATCAAGAAAAACGTGAGAGACATAACGGTAAACTTGAAGATGAAGAGAAGAAGTTTCAGAGGCAGCGATGAAGATGAAGAATGAAGCTAAAGGCTTGACAAAACAGAAACTATAAGAGATGGTTCTGAACAGAAGAGAGGCGTGAAGCATAAGAATCTCACGTGAAGAAGATTCTAAGGTAATGGTGAGAAGGCAAAAGAATTGTTTATGAAGGAGATGCTCAAGACTTGGATGATGGTGGATTCAAGACGTGGTTGTGCTAGGAGATTTTAAGAAACCAAAGAGACTACAGTTGAGGCCAAGTTGATGGTTAGGAGAAAACCAAACATATTAAGGCAAATAAAATTGAGGTGAAGTTTAAGAGAAACCAAGAGACCAAAGTTGAACAAGGCTGAGGTGATGGTTCTTAGAAACAAATAGCACAAGTGGTGATCAAAGAAGACAACAAACCAAGGAAAGAGTTGAAACCGGAAGAAGCGATGATCAAAATCAAGAAACCAAACCGAGGATGAACAAGACTTGCTTACCTAAGAGTAAGGAAGCAAGGTGAACAAGAAGAAGCTCACCAAAGAGGGACCAAGATCTGGTTGCACACACAGATGGAAACGTGGAAAATCTCACAAAAATATTTGCACAAGAAGAAGCTCTTGGAAGTTCATCTCAAGAGGGAGATGAGTATCACAAGAGAAGAACAAGGAGAATGGGAATCAAATCCCAAGATGAAGTTGGATGTTTAATCAAAGGATCCAAGAAGGAGTGTTGGAATTGTATCCTTCAATTAAACCAAAAAAGGAAAAAAAAAAGAACAAGAATAATGTGAAAGGAGCAACAAGTCAAGGAGCTATTGAAAGTTGATGTAAAAGTATTTGAGTTCCTTGTAAGTCAAAAGTATGGGCTATGTATGAGAATTATAACTCCTAAGGCTATGAAATAGAGAAGATCGAGAGTGTTTGTTTTCTGGCATAAAGATGTGTGTGCAATGTTGTGTAAAAACATCCTTGAGATCAATATAAAATGTAGACATGAAAAGTGTTATCTCTTCTATCTTTTTTTTGGATCAACCTTCTCTCTTCTCTCTACAACATAAAGAAACGCGAGAGTAAAGAGAGTGTATGTGTGCTTGTGTTATGATGAAACACAAGAAAAAACAAAGAGTGAACAAGACATAAAAACAGAGTTGGAGCTGCGTGAGTTAAGAGAGGTGAAGCCATGCAAAATCATAACATGGTATCAGAGCTGTACATGGTCTGTGGAGCCTGTGCAAGCAAGAAGAACAAGAACAAGAACAAAAGGAAAAAGGACAAGAAGAACAAGAAGATGAAACCAACCATAATGAAACTCTTCTTGCAGCTAAGAACCTGAGAAGAAGACACGGTAAGAAACATTTTCTGTTGAGTATTCGTTAACCAATTAACCGGTTTATCTCACTTGACTAATTAACCTTAGCACACTTCTTGTTATTTTTTTTGGTTTGCTAAAGACACAAAGATTTTGAACCCAGTTCCCTTGCAGTACATCTGAGGAGAGGACAACACTCTCAACGATTCACTAGTATCAAGTGTATACAAGAGCTTTCTTACGCAACAACCTCTGTGTTTCTTTATCCACCTAGAGATAACACAACAATAAGCTAAAGACTTAAGCTTACTGGACATGTGTGTGTAGGAGATGAAACCCACTCTCAAAAGAGGAAGATATAATCTTAGACTCTTGATCAAATCTCTCGTTGTTTCTCTTCAACCTTTATGTTGGAGCTGCGTGAGTTAAGATAGGTGAAGCCAAGCAAAATCATAACATTATTGAGTGTTTTCTTTTGGCGAAATCCTTCCTTTTATAGTTTCATATCAAAAGTAAATTGAGGAACTTTTATATCAGAGACGTTTGTATATCTACTAGGTCGTAAATCTGACCCTCCCCATAAATTCTTTTTAGGTGACTAGTTTTAAATTGAAAATAGCTTTTTAACAATGATTTTTATTCTAAATAAAAATGATTGTTGAATCTTTTTTTTTTTTTTTTTTTTTTTGTTGAATCTAGAACTACCAGTTGACACAAAAAAAAAAGAATCTGGAACTACCGATAGCTAGCAACAACATTAAAAGAGATACATAATATTGAAGAGAAATTAATAAAAATATCAATAGTTATTAAAGTTAATTACTGATAACTGATGAAAAAAAATACTGTTAGTTAAGAGTTTAATTGATTTCTCTTAAAATTATTGTCACAAAAACTTGGAAACTATTAGTAATTGATATCTGGCACCAGAAGTTGAAATGTACTATTGGTAAAATGATTAAAATAATAATTCTCCCACAGAAATACGTTTGATGGTATCAAACCAAGTTGTGGAAGTGTTTGTGACTTTTTCGCTGCGTCTGGATACGTATTTTGTGATTTGAATGTGTTCCGCTAATACAATGAGGGATCTAATATCACCCATGATCATTGGATCCTATACTACTTAGAGCATTTTTAACGCAGGGTTTTCACTCCAGTTCTCTTTTAAAAGAAATAAGATTAATCAAAAACTAGGAGAGAGATTAATGAGAAGTTCTTGTTTTAGTCTTCTTTAGAATACCTTTGATGGGAGATTCTAGCTCTGAAATTCTCAAAATACATATATATATATATATATATATTAATATTTAATTATGAGATTTTTAAATTTACAGGAAACTCAATCCAAAATTTCTTTGAATTTTTCGTAAATTTAAGAATCCTATAATTAAATATTAATATATATATATATATATATGTATTTTGAGAACACCGTAGCTAGAACCTCCCATTGGGATGCTCTAAAGAGATTAAAACAAGAAAAAGATTTTTCTCCAGCTGTCAGCAAAGTAGAGTTTTAATTGTTCAGAAAATAAATGAATATTGACATGCAAATAATTTTACTTTTTAAGATATTATCACAGTATATAAACGTTAAAAATGCTCTTAATTTATCTTCAATGTATTTTCAACCACAAGACAAATTTATTTTAGGATTCAGAGTAAATTGCCTCTAACCACCTAAAACCAAAGAGAAACCATAGGTGCATATCCGAAAAAAACTTAAGACCACTAATTTTTATTGTCTCGATTCTCAGCCACAAATCAGACAGAAAGTCTATACAAAAAAGTTGGGCTTCGGCGGCAAACGCGAGTTGATTCACCAAATCTTAGCTTATGTAGGTGTGGAGCACGTACCGTCGGACATAACCAAAGCTTCAACTCCGGCGCTGGAATGTAAAGCTCTACCACGTACACCGTCGAGTTTCACTCCTCTTGTTTACCACTCCATCATTGTAAAATTATGGTGTATGTTGTTTCCGAGAACTTGAATAAAAACCCCTTTCTATTAGCTGCCGATCCTCTCTTTCAAATGTCTCACCGCCGCGTAGGGACGAAAATCCAAAGTGGAAGTGGTATCTAACAGCGTCATGTGCTGCTATCGAGATCTTATCTTGTATCCCTAAAAGTTGATCCTCTCCGCAACCGTTACTACATAGTTCTAGCTATTGTTCCCAAGAAGGCCGGCGACCGGTTTTGTCGAACTTCAATTGAGTTTTCGGTTAAAACAATTTGCATGCCAACAAAAAGAAAAAATAGTAAGGAAAATAGCAAAAACAATGGAGTGAAGAGGAAAAGAGTGGAGAGGAAAAGGGTGAATTAATTTAATACTAGATTTTGACCCGCGATTGGAAAGCGGGGGTACTTCTTTGTTGACCGTTTGATAAAATTTGAATTAATTTATAACTGTTTATTAGATGTCTATACTATTAAAAGATGTTCTATTATATGTATGAGTTTCAAATAATGTTTTCATTGTTTTAATATCCAATTCAGATTTGTGGTTGAATTGATAGATTTTTGATATATTGATTCAATATAAATTTGGTTTGCATAAAATATATTGATTTATACGAAATTTGATCAAGCATTTGCGATTTTTGTATTTATTAAAAATATATTAAAGATGAATTTATGTGTTTCATAGTGTAGAAATTAGAATTAGAGAATGAATATATATATATATATATAGTGTTATCAGAAATGATTTCTTAAAAATTTATTTATATGTATATTAATTACCAAATATATTTTTGTATGTATATTAAGTACAAAATATTGTATTTTCTAATTTTAAAAAAGTACCTATACTATTAACATAAACTAAAATTTATGGTTGAGACATATGTTTTATTATTAAAAATTAGAGTTTTAAAATAATGAATTATATACATTTAGTTATAAAATAGTCTTAATTGTGTGAGATTTTTTTTTACATTTTCAAAAAAAAATTGTTGTTAATTTATTGGGTTTTATTTGACAGAAAGAGTTTCCTTGTTATTGATATTGTATAAAGGCCCAAGCGTAGTTAAAACCTATCTACCAGCAATAAATAAGATAAGTTTTATTTTCTTTGGACAGATCGAAACAAAAAATAAAATATACAAAAACTAACTCTACACAATTTAATTATTTTCTGTTATCATTTGAAAATCGTATCTCTATAATCTATTCTTTTAAAAAATAAATTCTAAGACTATATATACTTGGCATATTCAGAGTATATTCGAAGAGGAAGGAAATTAAAGATTATTGGTTTCTGGATTTTGATAATAGTAATTTTTAACTAAAATTATAAGAATAAATCTATTTAGCATCTTCACATTTAAATTTTTTTCAGTTAACGCTGTTTGTTAAGATTTAGGAATACAATATGTGAGTTCAAAATCTGAAAAGTTTGTTAATATTAAATAAAATTTTGTTGATATTAACAATTGTAATTAGCATTGTTATTAGCAACCAAACTTATCATTTGAGTAATATGTAATTCAATGATAATATGTATATGGAAAACGTGGTTTGATGTTTTTGATGATAGAGTATGATTGTTTAACAGATTGTGTGATGTATATCATGGTATGATCGGGTTAAAACTATGGTGGTCATGATTTACAATAATGTTGTCTTTGATTTTAAAATGAGTAACATTGAATAAGAGTATTCACATCTCTTATATTCTTGATCCAGGAAGAGAACACATGACCGGGGTTGATATTTTTATATTATCAAACTTATTTAACAAAGAGATGTAAAAGTTATGTGTAAAAATTGTTTTGAGCTTGACAATTTGTAAAGTTTCTTGCTTGGCAGGTTAATACAATGATATAGTTTTCATATATTGGGTTATATGGGTAATGTTCTAATTATGAAATGAAAGAAAAAATTTTAGAAGTCCATGGCATAGGAATTATGTTCTTTTGGTTTGTGGGTTAGTGCTCCAAATGAATTTGTATAATTAGCGTTAAAATATTTTGTAATGTTAGATTAATTTGTGTAATTAGCGTTAAATATCGTGAGTCAGTGAACGAAATTAATGTGTATAGCTAACAAAATTTTAGTTCGTGGGTTAGTGGGCCAAAATAAGAAAAGAGTAATAATCAGATAAATATTGTATAATGTTATTGACTAATATTTTGTTACTATATATAAGAGAAACCCAAAAAATTAAATCTAATGAAAAGGTCCAAACAACTTTATTTAAATAGATTTTTTTTCAGAATACTTCTCTTTTAATAGCATCAATATATATATATATATATATATATATATATATATATATATCATTTTTAAGAATTATGGAGTTAGAACTCTCTATTGGGAATGCTTTAATGATACACTTAGTTATAGGATTCTCCCTTTTCAAAGTGTTAGAGTAAATTTGTTGTTTCATGTGGATTTTTTGCGAATAGAGACCTTGAATATGTGTTATTAGTCTTGTGACATAGTGGACAAAAGGATATTATGCTTCCTAGGGCTGGGCAAATAAACTGAACTCGAAAACACAAACTAAATCCGATTTGATAAAAATGAATCTGAATCGATCTGAACCTCATATAGCTTAATATAGATTTTGGTTAGATCGCTTGAGAAAAGTTTGTGTTACTCGAAATGTAGTTTATCTTTATTATCTTCTTTAATGTATGTCTGATTTCTTTTCATTGGATTTTCTATTTTAGTTTTTTTTTGGGCTCAGCGTCTTGATGATTAAAAGTTTAAGGATGATTGTTGAAGGTGGCAGTTGAAGCCTGAAGTTTTTAGATTTTGGTTATGTTTTCATTGAATAATGTTTCCTATTTCATAAGAACTTGGTTTTCGTTTTGTGTTTTCATTTATTTGGTTTTTTCTCTATCAATAACTATATTTACCTTTCGTTTGATTTAAATGATCACATCTGATGTTCTTTTTATTTATTTTTAAATCGATTATATTTATGTTTTGGTTACAAAATATATACAAATTAAGTACTTTTAAGCCGAAGAACCAATTTTACTTATGTTTTAATTACAAAGTAGGTACAAATCATGTACTCTTAAACCGAAGAACCGATTGGGACCTGAACCCGAACCGATTGGGACCTGAACCCGAAAGTATATAAGGTTGTACCGGTTTTTTGAAGATTTACTAACCTCGAACCAAACCGATAGAATCCAAACCGAACTTTCATATAACCCGAATGAAACTGATTTTGATAAAGTCTAAAAACCGAGATCCGATTGGACAAGACCGAAAACCGATTGCAACCCCCTAGGCTTAATGCTCCCGTTGAGAGTCAAAGTCAAGACATCCCACTTACTAAACAGGTGCTCTAAACCAACTGAGCTACAATAGCTTCTTGTTGTTAACTCTTCCTCTTAAAAATGTTATATTTTGTATCTTTAACTGAGTTTGTAACGGTGAATTAAAAAAAAAAACTGAGTTTGTAACAAAGGGCTTATTGGTGAGATAACCAAAAAAAAATAGGAAATTGGTTTTGTAGAGAGAAAGTAGAGAGAGATAATTGGTTTTGGTTAGATATTAAATTATGGGGTTTTTGTTGGTTATTTCACCTAATTTCCCTTGTAACAATCATAATGTAATAAGTTCTGTAAAAACAAAAAGCTATGCTTACCAATTAGCGTGGGTTTTATATGGTCGAGATAAGGACTCTTGCCACAACTAAGTGCACCAGTGAAATGATGAAACTGAGTCTCAAGAAAAGAAAAGGAAACAGCAAAAGTTAAATCCGAAATTGAAATGGTATTTCTCTAGAGAACCAAAAAGTCTACAAAAAGTGTCAATAAGCTCAAGTAAATAAGCAAGATGATATGCGTTTCTCCATGGCCTCATAGCATACTTCTTTAAACCTCATGAGTTCCAAAATAAAAATCAAAATACAGACCAAAGCTTGAACAAACCGATGAAAAAAATCCTTTTTATCAGTTTGTTTTAGCTTTTGGAGCCTTCTTCCGGAGTTGCCTACCATGTCTCCTCGAGTTTTTCATTCCAATGAAGAAGAGTAGTGCCCCAAGGAGTGCCAGGCTCTGAAGAAGTGTCAAACACACACAGAATATAGAAGAATCTTAGCTTTGGATCAAGACTTAATATGGAAATCAAATTCCAAACAGGTAAACGCTAACCTGAGTAAACCTGGAAAACAGTTGGCTGAATTCCTGTTTGTCCACATCGTAGTTGTAGAAATCATACAGAATCGGGGTGGCAACGGCTTGATGCAGAAGCTGAAAACCACATTTCATAGAGAGTTTTGATTCGTCAATCAGATAAAAAGAAAAAGAAGAATTGGTTACATACCAAGAGATAAGCTCCCAAAGAGCTGCCAAAGACGAACAAAAGTCCACCAATGCCCTTCAAGGCTATAGCAGCAGCAACAAGAATTTTCATCTGAACAAACAACACAAGAAGACTCAGAAGCTATTTGGTTATTATTGTTATTGAACTAGAGAGTAGCATTTGAATAAGCACTTACATCAACTGGTGGCAATTCCTGGCCAGTATGAGTAGTCACGTGGCTAACAAAAGCATTGAACTTTGGCCTTAAAGATTTAGCTGCTCGACCCCCATCATCGCCAAAACCATTGAACCTGTTCGGTCGATGAAGCAAAAGCAGAGAAGCATAAGAAGGCAAATATGTTTCCTAAATGAAGTGCTCGTAGAACCAATTGAGACCATGAATACAGAACAACCACACTTTACTTCAATCAAACAAACATGGATACTACGGTATCATCCCCGCAACCAAATCAGACCAATTGTGTAACTTAAAACATGAATTAGTCTCAGATAAATTGCTTTGATATGCATTGAGTTCATTGGTTAAGTCAATGCAGAGAGACAAACATGAGACACTACCTAATAAGCATTGCCTTGTCTTAAATGATAACTTACAATAAGATCAGTTCGGTAACTCAAGTGCCAAGATTAGAGAAACATATGACTAAAATGAGCAAACCTAGCAAGCAAGATCCCAAAACTCACTGACTAAACTATAACCTAAACCCATGTTTCATTACGAGCTATAGATAAGCCATCGTCTACTTATTCTCCAAGAAAGGCACAGAACCTACTAGAAACTGAAGATTACAATATAGTCAAAACAAAACAAGAGCAGATCTATAACGAGTAGAGATAATTGCTTACTCTTGCCATGCGGAGAGAAGAAACACGGAAACGAACAGAGCTCTACCGACGAAGGAAGCTAACTCCATTGAAGCTCTCTCTCTCTCTCTTTGCTTCTCACGAATCCAAGGCAAAGACAGAAAGAGAGAGAGTTAGATTTGGTTCCGTAAATCAAGAGAGATTAAAAAGAAGGAGGAGAAAACAAAGAGGCCAACTTTGTAATACTTTGGAATTTGAGGGGCCAAAAAAGGTGAGAAGAGTATAACTTCAAAGACTTGTTCGCTGACCTACTCGCGCGTGTATTAAATGCGAATTTTATTCGCTGCTTCTTTCTGAAGAAAACGCCACGTGGACCATTTTACACGTTGATCGGCCAATGAAAAGCGTCCTTGTCATTAAGTATAGAGTCGGCCACCAATAAAGCGCGGCTCGTTACATGCACGCATCTGGTTAGGCATAGGCATTCGGGTCTTCGGATCGGGGTCGGGTCGGGTTTTGTCGGATCCGAATCCTTCGGGTCTTAGATACTTAGACCAATATGATAATTAAAATTTGTCGGTTGGGTTGAGTTCGGTCCGGGTCCGGATCGGTTCAGGTCTTAGATGTAGAATCCAATAGGGTAATTAAAAAAATTTCGGTTCGGATCAGGGTCGGGTTTGGTTCGGGTCCTAACGGATTTGACCCGAAAATATCTAAAAACACACAAAAAAAATCTGAAAATAGTTTAAATGCTCAAAATATCTAAAATTTTACCTAAAATTTGTTGTGAAGACATGAAAAATACTTAAAAGTTATTCAATTAAATGAATTATATTTTTTTAATCTATAATTTTACATAAAACCCAAAACTATACCAAAAAACTAAACTCAAAAATTTAAAAAATATTCTTAATACCAACAATATAGTAAAATATCCATATATATTTAATATATACTAGAAATTTCAGGTATTCCGGGTACCCTATCGGGTCTCGGGTTCAGATCGGGTCGGGTCCAGATCCGCAGGTCCTCCACAACAAGACCCAATAGAGTAAAATGACAAATGTCACATACCCAACCCGAACTGGGTTTTCGGGTCTATTACGGTTCGGATTTTCGGATCCGGATAAAATGCCCAGCTCTACATCTGGTTAACTTATTTTGCAACAAAATAAGTATATATAATAATAACAGCAATTCTTTTAGATAATCATTTTTAAGTTTTTGTTAACCAAATAGATTTTTTTTTAAATGATCAATTTTTTTTTTTGTAAACCCTAGATTTTAATTCTATAACTCTAAATTATAAGTATAAATTAGTGAATCATAGAGGTATAAGTATATATTTACACGGTTTATAAAATCTATTTTAATCAGAACTAGATGTTGATCCGCACGACCGTGCGGGTTTTCTGAGTACTAATATTTTATGTTATACAATCAATAAATTAAATAATCTGATTATAATAAATTTTGTGTGGCTTATAATATTATCAGTATACATTTTATAATTTTTTTTCTCTGTATTTTGTAACAGTTTATTTAAAAGAAAACATTATTAAGTAACAATATAAATTATGTTTATTTTTGTTTTATGTCTAAACTTGAAATATATGTGGAAATTAAATTAATTTAGACATACATAATAGAGAAGAAAATTTTTGGGATACAATTAAAAGTGTTTTACATAATTTTTATTTTTTTATAAAAAAAAGAATTAAATTTTTATTTATGCTAATTAAAATTTTAATTAAATAATTTTTGAAAATATATTTTAAAAAGATTCTAAAAGATTCTCTTAGAATTTTTTATTTGTATTTAAAATAAAAATTAAAAGATATGAAAATATATTATAATTATGTTATGCAAAATTTAATAAACTTTCTAAGGATGGCCAAATTAAAAAAATCACACATGAAAGAAATCATAACATTTGTGTGGTTTATAATATTATTAGTATAAAATTTATAACTTTTGTATTTTTGTAACAATTTTTTTTATAAAAAAATATTATGTAATAATGTTATTTTTTTTGAATTTGAAGCATATGTGGAAATTAAATTAAGTTGTAGATATGTAATGATAAGTAAATTTTTGGGATACTAATAAACTATTTTACATAACTTTGAATTTTTGTTTATAAATCAAAAATGAATTAAATTTCTTTTTATGATAATTAAAATTTTAATTAACTAATTTCGAAAATATATTCTAAAAAGATTCTAAAAGATTTTTCTTATAATTTTCATCAAAATATTTATTTGTATTTCAAATAGAAATTAAAAGATATGAAAATATATTATAATTATGTTAGGCAAAACAACAATCTTTCTAAAGATGGTCCAAATTGAAAAATCACACATGAAAGAAGTCATGACTTCTATTTTAATAATATAGATTAATTTTTGTGACAATTTTTTTTATGACTATCATAAAATCTATACTATATAAAAGTTGAGGCTATAAGTAATTGAAGATGTCGAGATAGGATGTTAAACAAGCAATCATATTATGGCAAATCATTTTTTTAATTTCTTATTTCTAAAAATATCAATATTACCAAAATTGTATTATTTCAGTATAAATAAAAATAAATATCAAATATGGTAAACTTATAAAAATAAAAAAAATTATATATAAGTTAACTTAATATATAAAACATTTTCAAAAATACTAACAAAAATAATAATTAGTTTCAAAATACAAATTTCAAACAATTATAACTATATAAATAAAAAACACGTGATTTTCAAAATTTAGGTTATATATTATTAAAAATATTCACAAATAACATATACTATATACAAGTTGGTTCTATTAATCATTGAAAGTGTCCATATATTATTTCAAGTCACAATAAAAGTTTACTAATCACCTTTTCATTTATTATTTTTAAAAATTTAAAGATCTTCAAAAATTATCTCATTCAAAATAGAAATCAATACTAAATTTAGTAAATAAAATAGAAATATCATCAATTCAGTCAGTTTGATATATAAACTAAACCTCTAGAATATTAACATAAATTTAACTAACAAAAAATTATTTTTAAAGAATACAAGAATTTCAAACAATAATGACACTATGAACCTAAAAACATATATTTTAAAAATGAGGATTTATATTATTTAAAGTGTCTATAGAGAACTTACAAAGGGAAATAACTTAGGATAACACTAGTTTTTTTTTGTCAAAAATAGCGTTTGAGGAGAAAAATTATCAAAATAAGTTTTATTAAAGGGTGTAAATATAGATGTATACCCCTAGAGTTAACTAATCTAGACTTAGAGTTTAGATTTTTGAGTTGAGATTTTGGAGGTGAGGTTTAAAAAATTTTAAAATAGTTATTTGAGATAATTGCTCATTTACAAGTAATATTAAAATATACAAGTTGAGCATCCAAATTTGATATTTTAAATATACATTTAATCAAATTATTTCAATTAAAATAAAATAAAAATCAAATAAGGTAGAAAAAGAAAATGTTTTTTTTTATGAAAATAGATAACTTAATATATAAAATGAATATTTGAAAACTAAACATAACATTTTAAGTAACAAAAAGAACATTTTTTTGTAAAAGGAAATCATGTTTATTGTTTTAAAAAAACTTCCATAATCATATATGTAAGAATAAAATAAAATCAGTGTAAAAATATAAATTAACAAATATAAAAAAAATCTTAAAACTTAGCTTGATAGTATACCAACTTATAGAAAAATTGAAAAAAAAATTAGGAAGAAATATTTTCATCCACAATCTTTCTAACGATATTTCTTTTTTATTTTAAAAATATTGACATATAATTTAAAATATCAACATCATCGTAGTTTAATATTTTAAAAATCTTAAATTTCCAGAAAAAATATCTATCATAACAAAATTTAAAATATTTAATATAAACAAAAAATAATAAAAAGAACTAATTTGGTATATATGTTAACTCTTTCAAAATTAAATGTCAAAATATTAAAAAAAAATTATATCATACAGTATGCCAAGGCATACAAATGGCATATTCATCAAAATAAAAGGTACTTAATTTCAAAATATTTAAAGTAATCAAATAAATTAAAAAAATAAACTGAAATTTAGTATTTAAAATTTTCTTATTTATATTGTTATATCGGCTATAAAAAGTCGTCAAATTTATATTAGGTTGCACAATTTTCTTGAAAATGATGGTTGATTTTAATTCTTTTTATCAAACCATTCTTGGCTTAAAATAACTTTTATTAAAAATGATAGTAAAAATAATTCTCTTATGTAAGACATGTTGTTAATTATGTTGTTTATTTAGGCGTTTTTCAACTACCTTTTATCATTCCAATGCATTAACATACATCAATAATTAAAATTTTAATAACAATACTATATTATGTGTTGACACAATTTTTTTTTAGAAAATTATAATCCAATTCTTTATTAAACCAATTAGATAGTTTTTATGAAAAGAATCTAAAAATTTTTGTAAGCTACAAATATGTCATTAAGAATAAAATAAAGTACAAGGTGACTCTTTATACATTTTAATGTAAGTCACCAATAAAAATGATATGATCCATGTTTATGAAAAATAATTACAGAATAAATATAACATATAAATTTAAAATGAACTCGTACGAGTTTTATCAAAGAAATATATTTGAAATAATGTTAATAAAATAAATGAAAACTTTAAAGAATCTAAAGAAATCCACTATATAAATTACTTAAATGTTTAATAATATATAAAATAATAGTAATATTAGAATATAGTTTCAGCGACAATAAATATTCATTATACTTTAATCAACTTAAGAATATATTATCTACGAGTATTAATCAGTAAAATATAAACACTGGAATTTTGATAGTGAACTAATAAATCATCATAGTCCTCACATTAATTTATACTGCAATTATATCATTTAAAAGAATATATATATATATATAATATTATAGATCTCCTATATTTTTACTTAATAAAAAATATTACTTAACGCTGCTTAAATTTTTGTATATTTATTTCCTCTTTTCTTATATCTAACAAAAATGTTTAATAATGTTTAAATTTATCAAAATATTTACTATGATTAAAACATAAATCTAAACACTATAGATATAAGCATTTTCAATACATATAAGCACACAATAACTATCTAATAATCATACTTTTATTATAAAAATTTGGTAAATATAAAGAAAATTTAGACAATGTACATATGAAATAATCTTTTATGTCATTGAACTAGAAAGATAAGTAAAAATTTTAAGATAAAAATGTTAATAACAGTATAGTAGTAGTTAATATGCATCAAAAAGAATTATATTATTTAAAAATAAATTATGATTAATAAATAATATAAATATTTCTATAAATATACTTATACATTTACCTATACAAACAAAGGTATATCTTAATATTGGGTAATCAAAACATACAATTGTATAAAATTTCAAATAAAATAATAATAAATCATATTTTGAATATAGTTCATAAAAAAATTATATAAATAATTTATATTTTTATTATTTAAATATAAAATAAAATTAATTATTAATACAAAATTCGTGCGTAGCACGAATTGAAAATCTAGTATTATAAAATAATGCAGCAAAAATACATAAGTTAACTTGTATGTGCACGAATTAAAAATCTAGTATTTATAAAATAATGCAGCAAAAATACATAAGTTAACTTGTATGTTTAAATACTAGTAAGACAAAAAAGAAGAAGATAGTTTACTTTGACCCCAAAAAGGAGAGAATGAAAATGTTGACCTTTAATCTTTTAAAAAGAATAATTGGGGCAGGTTTGTTGTTAGGTGTGTGACAATACTTTTATTATTTTGCTAGCATATATGAATAAAAAAAAGGAATCTCTTGTATTTTCTGTTCTTTTCACACACATCCTCTTTCTAAAATGTTGAGTTGCTAGAGGTGGTAAATTTTCCTAAGGGGTTTGCTGCAAGTTGCTCGTTGTATATTTGAACATGGTCAGTGCTCCCATCGGCCAGAGATCGATCATATTTTTCTTCTTATTGTTTTGGTAAATCAACTTCAAGGTTAAGAGTCTTTCAATAGATAGGGTCACAGTGCCATGCCTGACATATGTGAGGTTATAAGCAGTTAAATTTCTTTTGGCCCTGTAAACAAATATTTTTTAATGAAAACCCCCAAAAAACTATAGTATACCGAATTTGAGATTCAAACTCTTAACCTTGCACACATTACCAAAACCTGTTCTACCATCTAAACTAACTGATCATTACTAAATTTAGCTCCGATAATATGTTTAACAAGACCGGCTTTGAAGCTAATGCTTGATCAGCTTCTATTGAAGCACGACCCTGAGGTCAATATATTTTTGTTCTTATTTTTTGGTAAATCAACTTCAAAGACTAAGAGTCTTTCAATAGATAGGGTCAATATATATATATATATATATATATATATATTTATCTGAAAATCTTTTTTCTTGTCTATTTGATAGTAGTTCTTGTGAGCTTTATGTTATTATTAATACATACTTCTGGTGTGAATAATTTGATTCTCTGCGAATATTGATAAAAATGGTAAAGTACAGTGTTCGTTTTGCGATTTCTCTAAATTTTGGATGATGGTACGTATATTAGTAACATGTAATAACATATGATAAAACTGCAGAATTCTATAATATCAATCCAATACGTAGGATAGAGTTACAATATCGTGAAACAAAAGAAAAGTTGATAATGCTATTCTATAAGTAATTTAAAATATAACAAAAAGCATAGTTGAAAGTAGTAAGTTATAATAGTTAAACATTAGAATCAGGCGTCTCAGAACCGGGACAACACTTCCTAGCTAGATAGGGACCATACATGCAAGAAGCAAGTGCCAAGATGAGGACACCCAACACCACGCCGATGACTGCTGACAAATTATACGCCTTCATCTTCTTCTTCAACACAACCAATCTTTAATCCTTCTAAACTTTGTTTCTCCTTTTTCTCGCGTACGATTATACTTATATACATGTATTATCAACACTAGCTTTACATTTTTTTATTAAATACCTCAGCAGAATTGAGTAAGTTTGCATTTTTCATTAAAAGAAAACTAACTAGGAAAAACTGAATCTTACATTTTGTTATTAGTAAACATTAAAATGTTTGCATTTAGGGTTCTTTTTTTATTATTATTATTATTATGTCACGCACACTCCATAATATTCTTTATAGAACATGTATTCTCAAATCTCAACACTACATATTTTGTAAAGACAGCAAAATTTAGCAAGTTTACATTTTTAATAAAGAAAATTAACTAGGAAAAACTGAAGTTTTACACTTTGTTTTTTGTCAACTGAATTTTTCATTCATAAAGCCCAATGGGCATTAGTACACTTGATATCAGATTTACAAATTAGAAAAACCCATAAGATAACATTAAAGCAGCCCAAGAGAAACATCCCGAAGCTTGAATATTTGTGTCTTTGGTGATAAGCTTCATGAGTCACCAAGACACGTGGCTGTCCTATAGAGACCGGTAATTGCAGACTCTCCTCTGTGTATCACCACCGTAAGCTTCCGGCGCAGCTTCTCTATCTTCTTTTCTCGCTTGTAAGGTTTCTCCAATCTAAAACCTAATACCAATTATGAATGCTTTCCACCTTAATCCGTGAATATTTGAGCAAAGAGGCCTTTAATTCACCGGAATAGAACCAGAAGAGACTTAAATCAAATTGAAGTAAAGATCCTTTGCTGGACCGTTTAAGAAAACGCCAACTCTCCTGAATCTACTTCATAAACGATTTAAGATATCTTTCAAACTCGTCTTCCTTTCCGTCAAAGATGCTCTACGCCATCACCAACAGGTGAAATTAACAAAGCAGAGATTGACTCTCCCGTAAAAGAAGTCAGAGTGAGCGATGAAAAAGGTATTTGATTCAACATTCAACGGGATATAGAATAAAGACCGGATGGAAAGCAAATTATTTTGATCCTCATCGAAGACAAAAGAGATATCTTGAAGATCAACTTCATGAGAGATCAAGATGCACTCCAAAATTCGCCACACGAAAATTTAAATCGCCAAGCGAAGATAAAAGTCGATCTAGATGATCGAATATATTACAAGACAAAACAAAATCGAGTTTCCTTCTGAAAGATTTGTATTTGATAAGAAGGGAGTCTCGAGAGAACTTTCTCTCTCTAACACAAGAGAGAAGCCCGTTTTACACTTTGTTATTAGTGAATATTACCACATTTACTGTTTTTTTTGTCACGCATACACTATAATATGTTTTTTTTATTATGTCACGCATACACCACTATATTCTTTCTAGAATACTCAAAAAGCTGCAATTGTGATATTTTCTAGATATGTATTCCACTGTTTCCCTTTTTATTCCCAATAGTTCTCGTGCTTATATGCGTGCTACCATTAAGCATCCAAGTTTGTATACACAATACACTGAATGAGTGAACCCTCGCTTAACCAATTACGCAAAGCAACAAGACCAATCACATAATCAGGACCTGGTTTAAGTAAACCTAGAGACCGGGCTCCTCGTCAATTATCATTACTCGTAAGAGACCATTCCACTAAGCAAAAAAATCAATAAAACCAAACCCAACAAGAACAAACATGATCGAGAAGAGCTTAGTAACAACACTGTCGGGTGTAATGTCTCCATAGCCAATGGTGCACATTGCAACGATGCAAAAGTATACTCCATCAACGATGGGATGGGAAAAAAGCCAATTTCGATCCCAACAATTTCAGTCGTGCCAAATATGACCCGAACAAATTGCCAGTGCCAAATACGAACTCATTTCAATTATAATTCAAAAAAAACTATATGATTTTCTCAAAACGTGCCCAAATCTACATTGACTCTAACAAAAGTTAGTCAACGGTTAACAAGAGAAAACAATATCGTATTGATTTATTTATTTTTTAAAATATGATCTATCATTCCGGTACTTGAACCCATACCTTGTTACCCTTTCTAAGGGGCACACAAACCACTAAACTAAATTAACTTTTTGAAATATTATTACAAATCTGAAGTTATATAAACTGTTATACTTCTTAATCTTATCCAATTTAAAATTTTGGCGATGATTGTTTCTGATTTATAAATCACATTAACATATTTTTTACTTATCATATAATTAATAAATTTATATCTTGCTAAAATATAAATAATAAAAGATTTATAATTACACAATATTAAATAAACTTAAAACTTTGAAGCTATTTATAAAATTTTCTTATATAAACTATTTTTAATTTTTAAACATAAGTGATTTTTTTTATTTTTCAAAGTTAATATATTATATTTGTGATATTTTTCAAAATGTTAAGAGGCCTTTTATCTTTCTTTCACTAAAATATTTTGTTCAAAATATTAGACATATTAAAAATATATAAAAACATAAAATATAAGGTATATTATATTAATTTTGAAAAAATACCATTCAAGTTTTTTTTTTAATTTATATAATTTTTTATAGATAGTTTCAAAGGTTTATTTTTAACATTTTAAATAAAGAAAGTTAAGGGTAATTAGAAAAGGTTGTATAACCTGTATATTTCTACATCTTTCTTTTGATAATCACGCTTTATTTTTTAAAATTTATTTTAAAATAAAAAAAGTAGAAAAATATATTAGCTCTATAAATCAATTTTTATAGATTTTTTTAATATTTAAAAAACAAAAAAAAAACAAAGCCACAGCTAAAAATCTAAAACATAAATCTTAAATCAAAAAACATAAAGGCACAATTTCAACCAATCAAAACCTAATTCTTCTTAAGTTTGGAAGAAAATATTGTTTTAATTCGTTACATCTAGAGTTCATATTTTATATATTCGAGCAATTCTCCTCAATAGTTTCTTTTAAGTTTTTTGTCTTATATTAGTTTTCCAAACTAAAAATCAAGTAAATAACTTTCATTAACTAATCAAAAGACAACATTTTCCTTCTTTTAATTGTGGTTAAGTCAATAAAAATTAATATATCTCGACGTGAAAAAATGTTGCCAAGAAGTTGTAGCTACGAGTCACCTCCGGCGAAGAGTTGTTGAACTAATTTCCGGCGACGAATGAAACATCGATTCTCACTATTGACGAAACAAGATTGGAATCGGTATATTTCAGTTGTTATTATCAATGGTTTACGAAGAAAAGGTTCGTTTTTATTTTTCAAATTGAAATTTGAGGGGTTTAAGTTTGTTGTTCTTTAGATGATACATGTGTGCTTGTTTTGTTGTTTGAATCGAACAGAGAGATAGAGCATAATCAGAGTTAAAAATAATTTCATGAAGCTTCATGTATAGAAGCTTACAGAAGAAAATGTAATTACTCCAATTTTCTGATTTAGTTGTAAAATTTTAGTTGAATTTAGGAGATATATACTCCAATTATAGTCATTTGTGATTAGAATTAACGATTAGGTTAAACGTATAGAGTAATTAAAGTCTCAGCGATGTCAGATGGGGATGGACATATGAGCTTATTTAATTCAAATCACAAGTTTGACTCTTCTACAACAACTTACCAAGAAAATACATGTATTGATTGCCCCCTTCCCCTTGATAAACCTTAATTTTTATTATGGCTGCTTAATTGAATATTGAGTTGTGTTTGCTCCAGATAATGTCAGGTTTCGTGATTGAGTTTCTCATTACAATGTCGTTTTCGACATTTAAGCCTCAAAACTTACTTGATGTGAACTTTGTTACAAATTTTTGCAGGGAGATAGTTGTCTTCTGACTGCATATGGTGATCATATTGTAAGTATTAACTTATAGTTAACTAGTTTGTGAGAACTTAATATATGGTTCTCTACTAGTGTGAAACAGTGAGTGCCGATTAAAGTATGGAATGTTGAGGAGAATAAGTGTATTGGAGTCCTTATAAGGACACACATGAAATGTTAAATGAATGTGTGTCTCTTCCTTAGATCCCGTGAAGAAAGATACATAGATGATCAGTTGTTTGAATGGTTCTCTTCTCGATAATATCTACATCTTCCATCCCCACTCTTCCTAGAATATCTTTCTGAAACCTTAATCCATTTAGGATATCGCTCCTCATACACTTTGTCTCTTCTGTTACCCTGATAGAGTGTCTTGCCATTGACCAGTTCCGTATTTCTTTGTCTGCTGTGAATCACCACTCCCTTGTAGCTTGAGAAACAATCATCTCTCTTCCTAAAAAACATCTTTATCTTCTCTCATCTCCTCAATTTTATCCTTCCTTTAAGGACAATGGTATTAGTCATGACACATATTTGAGCAGAGCCTGCAATAACCAAATTGTAGTTAAACCATAGTCTCCTCTCCTCCATGAAGCTCTATCAGGGTAAAAACCACCAATACAGATTTAATAAATCTCATAAAATCTGAAACTCAATATTGTACACTTTTCCATCTCATGTAATATCTTTCCTCAAACTTGGTATTTGTGTGGTTTAACTCCTTCCCTAAGAAAAGATCATTCCTTTGTGCCATATGAAACTGAATCCCTAATAAAATCTCATATCCCAGAAGGCTGCCTAAACCAGAATGTTTAGAATCGACCCTAGTAAATGAAAAGCTTGTGTAGTCGGGTAAATGACCATGTCTTCAGATACACGCCCAAGTAATGTCGAATCGCCTGGATCCTCCTTAATCTCCCACATAAATGCAGTCTTTGTCTGATACCCTTAAATCTTAATCTTTGTATCCATTAACTGAAATATCCACGATTTGGAAAACTCAGCATATCCTAATCGAACTCTATCCTTCCGATAGAAATCATGACCCTTTGAGAGCATCGATCCGCCAAAATTTGTTGCTTGAACATCATTTCAAAATTTGTTGTTGCCTTCGCCATTTTGTTTATATTAGAAACCTTTCTTCATATATATATATATTGGAGATATTTCCTTTTTGATAATAATAATAATGTGATTTGGAAAAAAAGCAACAAAAAGTTAAATTAAGATAGCAATAAAAGAAACTTAATAATAAACTTAATTAATTAATGATATCATTGTAAACCATTATAAAAATTAACGTGAGAACGGCCATAAAAATTAATTTCTCAAATAATATTATAGAGATAATGAAATTTGTCTTTTTTTTATGTTCTTCGCTTGCCTTTTGTAAGAACAAATTTGTTAGCCGTGAGTCTTTGTGATTATCTTTTGTAATCATTTCCTTCTCCAATTTAGAGGAGTCATTCAAAAAATAGTTTAAGAAATTTTACAGTAAATAAAAATTATTTCAAATATTTTCTAGGAATATTTTATCCTTTTTAAATATCTTTCTTCTGAGACAAAGTAACGAAGTAACGTTTTTTTGAATATTTGGTTATTTTATTGAAAACATCTAAAATTTAAGAGCATCACTAGTAAAAATGAGTGAATCTACCAAAAACATCAAAACATTAACATCTTGTTGCTTTGATTATTTATATTTTTTTCTTTTAAATGGTTGAACTATTGTTTTGTTGACATGTGGCACTGATGCTCGCAAAAATTTTCTGATAATCTCTTCTCTAAGAGACTCTTATTCCTTTTCCTCTTGTTAATTAATTATCATTTAATTTTTTGAGAATTCTTATGAGAAATCATTGATACATATGTTCTATGTAATCTTCTATTTTAAATCTTGTATTCCTAGATAAACTATGTATGTAAAATTTTGTCATTCCATATACATAGATGAAACATAAAATATATATGTTATAGAATTCTTGTAAAACTTATTTTTATTGTTAGTTTCAATAGTGTTGTCACTTTTCCAACCTCAATTCCCTATGTCGGGTTGAAGCTTTTTATTCGGAGTTTATAATTCAAATCATATTAGATACGAAATGAACCGGTTCGGATCAGATTTAGATATAGTGTATTTAACCAGTGGATAATGTTATGATTGTCTATGGGTACTGGTTCGATTCCATTTCTTATTCGGAACTGATCGGCTATCCATTTAAACCGAAATCCATGTTTTTTGTAAGTTTTGTGTTTCAAACTCTAGTTGGAAGAAAAAACTTATAGGTGTACTGCCACTACACCACTTCAACTTATTTTTTATTTGTTTCACGTTATACATATATATATATATTTATAATATTTTTCAAAATAAAACAATATTAATATAAACAAATAAAATTGATGATAAAAATAAATACATAAATAGTTTCGGGTTTACCCAATCCGACCTGGAACCAGTTGGAAGAGACCTAGATCCGAACATAAATATTAACTGGTTATATATAGATATACCGAACTCGTGTCTTTCAATTAAATTAATTAAATATAACAATACTAAGATTTCATATATTTGACCATTTAACATAAAAAAACTAAACATAATTTTATACATTTTACTTCTAAATGAGTAAAATAAACACAACTAAAAATAAAATAAAATAAAATAAAATAAAGGAATATGAATCTCATACATTAATATCAAAACCAAAAATTACGTATGATATTTATATTAGGATTATAGATAGAGAAATACCTAATGATAGCACTAAAAATGTTTTTGTCACAAAATAACCTCTAAGAAAAAAAATGACTAAAATAAGTTTTATTAAGGGTGTAAATATATACTTATACCCGTATGGTTAACTAATCTAGATTTATGGTTAAGAGTTATGGGGTGGAATTTGGGAGTGGGTTTTAAATAAAAAAATATTAAAATTTTCAAAATAAAAAGAACTATTTCGGTCATTTTTAGGAGTATTTTAGTGATACAAACTTAAAAAGAATTATTTAAGAGAATTTTCTTTATAGGTCATAATATAAAATTACTGAATTACATCTTCTATATTTTTGGTGATGTTCGACTTTACGTTTATATATGAAGTAAATAATGATTTAGTATCAAAAGATGATTTGTTTATGTTTTTATAAATTATATATTTGTAACTAAACTAAAACTAAAAAAATCAATTCGACTGAACTGAATGAACACCAACAAAACCATATTAAACTGAACTGAAAACTAAAAGGAACCAAATACAAACCAAATCGAACTAAAACTGAACCAAATCAAACACAAACCAAACTAAATTGGATTGACTTTAGTTAAAATTTTATTAGACCCAAATAAACCAAACCGAACTAAACTCAAACTAAATCCGTAACTAAACTGAAATGTCCATCCTACCAAAATCCCAGCCTTATCCCTATGTATACTATACTATTTAGTTGTTGATGGCCCCCAGTGCATACATTTTTTTTTATCTAAACTATACAAATGTAGGCGTGCAGTTATATTTCTATAACAATACTCTTTAAATATAGAGATGTCTCCTTCGGTGCTTATTTTCTTGTTTTTGTACATTTGGACACTGCAGGAATCAGCGAATTGGAGAATTTGCAAGAACTGGACCTCAGTAGAAATAAATTTGTAGGTTATATCCCTCCTTGCTTTGGGGCTCTTCTAGACTCCTAGTTCTTGATCTCTCTCACATTCAATTCATTGGGAGCCTGCCATCTCTCATCAGCAACCTCAGATCTCTTTGAATACTTATCACTTTATGGCAATAGCTTTGAAGCTTTGTTCTCATTGATTCCACTCATCAACCTCTCGAAGCTCAAGATATTCAATCTTTCAACAAGATCTCAACTGTTGCAACTAAAGATGATGCAAGGTTTCTTGCAGCCAAAGTCTCAATTGAATGTTGGATTAAAGTATTGCAATCTGGAAGAGTTCCCTAGCTGTTCAGGTGGAGCTGTCAAACTTGGTTGTTTATATTACATATATAAGTATTTAACGGATTGAATTGATCCACAGGCTACTACTTTGTGAGTCTAAGTTTTATGAAATAAATTATCATTCTACTTTTCCTTTCTTGATTAAAAAATGTGAAGAGTCGTGTTAGAAAACATCATTTTGCAATTTCGAAATGACCACTAACAATACATTATTATTAAACAGGATTGGGTGACATGTTGCTGAAAAGAACACAAACCATTGCTTGTCAGAAACAACACGGGCTCATTTATTATAACAAATGATCGTAGTAGTATAACTTAAACATGTGTTTTGTCCCATAAAGAAACAGGTTTTGATTAAAAAACATAAAACAATGGGCACTCAAAAGAGCCATTTAGAGCTTCGGTGTTGCAAAGATTGTAGCCTCTAAACCAAGAATCTCACAAAGCTCCGGATACAAACTCTTCCTGATAGACGCATAAACCTCACCCTTCCATTTCTTGGCCGCAAGCTTCTCGGCAAGGCGCACAGTAGCCTCCACAACTCCTTCCGCGCTATCATGCACCGCCGAGTCAACAATCCCCAAAGCCACCGCTTCTTCTCCTCTAATCTTCTTCCCGCTCAACAACACCTCTCGCCTCGCCGCGCTCGTCCCGATCTTAGACCTTACCATCGCCGCGAAGTAGTCCGGCATCGAAAGCCCGATGTCCACCTCGCTCATGTACAGAACCCCACGGTCTTTCCTCATGAAGATATAGTCATGGCTCAGCGCCAGCATCAGCCCCGCCGCGGCAGCGTGGCCGTTCAAGGCGGCGATCGTCGGCATAGGGAGGTCGAGGAGCGCTGCGACCACTGGTTTGAATGATTCGACCATCTGGTGAAGCCGTTCCGCTGCGACGGTTGAGGATCCGGAGGATTGGGCCCAGGCCAGATCGAATCCGTTGGAGAAGAATTTGCCGTGGCCGGTGGTGATGAGGACGGATCCACGGTTGGCTTGAGATTTGGCTTGGCCGAGAAGCGAGAGGATGGTGGCGATTGCGTCGGGGTGGAATCTGTGTTCGTTGTCGCCGGTTAGGGTTAGGAAGAAGAGGTCGCCGCGCTTCTCTAACGTGCACATGGTGAGGCGCAGAGTAGGGAGGAGGAGGAGAAGAATTATTCAAATTGAATTGTGTGCACTTGTGACGTTGATTTATGGAAAGAGAGATCTTATCTACAACTAAAATAGTGCGTAATTATGCAATTAAGTCCTTGTAGTTTTGGTGATATTATGCACAATTCCGATTGATTAATATTTCCGTCCGAAGCAACTATTGGGGGCCTAGTATTCGTAAATATTCCACATTTTGTCCTTTTTTTTGTATAACACATTCCACTACGAATCTGTAAATAAATATAAAACACGTACAATTCATTTTTTTTTCATTCTCAAACAGAATCATCCTAAAATAGAATTAAATTTCTTCCAGTCCGTAGTTCTATATTTACTTTAAAAATAATATTTCAACAATAACATAATCATCCTAAAATAGAATTAAATTTCTTTCAGTCCAAAATTCTATTTCTTACTTTAAAAATAATATTACAACTATATTTGTCAGTATTTAGAAGGCCCGCAACGCGATAAACTCTTTTGAAAGATAGAAAAAGATACCTTGAAGCTAGTCTAATATGCGAAAAGTGAATGTCAAGTTTGGTTCAAGGCAAATGAAACGGTAATCCCCACTGCACAAGAGCCGACTATTGAGGAATCCCAAATCATAAGCTTGGATAATATGTGTAGTGGATGGTTCATGGACTTCCACAATGCAGTTCAGTGGTTGTAGTTGAGTTTGAACGGGTAGTTGGGGAAATATTCAACTTATGAGGCACAAAACTGAAGATGATGAGAGATTGCTTTACATTCAGAAGTAGAAGTACTGTGATGGACAATGGAGAGTATGTTCCAACACTGTCATGTTAGTGCTTCGAGCCAGATTTCAAGGATTTGATCATAATAATAAAAGAGCTTCACGTTTTACCAAGTTTTGTAACAAAATTGGAGGTGATAAAGACAATGTTGATATGTTATTCAGACTTCAAGATATCTTATATCTTGAGAGTGCAAAATGAAATTTCTGACTCTTTAGCTAAGACTGCAAAATCTTTTATCATGAGTTTTGTTAGATTGGTTGTTTTATTCTGATCTAGTTACCTAACCACTTTAAGTTTTAGTAATAAAATAGCCGTTCGTTGTCAGAAAAAACTATATTTGTCAAATAAGTTTTGAAATTATACATTTTATTTACAAAAGAGAGAATTTACATTTTTCTGCAATAACCCACAAATTTATATTGCTATATATATTTAAATAATTTAACAAGTATCTTGTAAAAAATGCTATCAACATATGTAATCTAATTATATTTAAAAAGTTTTTTATAAATAAAAAGGTAACATAGTAAGCTAATTTCTTTGTAATCTATAATGAAATATGATTTATTAAGACTTGTGGAGATCTCTTATATATTAATTGAAAAACATTATAAAATTTGAATTAGCCACATGTTATCACTATGGTTATTCTTAGAATCTTTTAAAAATACAGGTTGGTTCATTTATATATTATACTTTTTATTAAACTAACTATCAAACTGATTAGTAGTATACAAAATAATATTCTCCACTATTTCCTTATAAAAGCTACATAATTACCTAATATGATTACATATGATATATATGACAATTATTAATTTTGAATAATAAAGATTTCATAATAATTTTGTATACTCCATCATTTTTAATTTTATATTATTAAAGAAATTAAACAATCATATTAACCATAAAATAAAAATTTAAAATTTTCTTATATGTTATATTTAAAATTTTGTAAAACGACTATAAATTACTAAAATAGTTCAAAATCACATGTTGAAAATTTTGTGATCATTGTTTTCATTTTTTTATAACAAAATACAAAGATCATAAATCATACGAATATAAAGTCTCATTTAATAGATATTCAAATTATATATATATATATATATAAACATTGTTTAAATTAAACTATATATCATATAAAATGCACAAATATGTTAATCTCTAAATTTGCATTAAAAAATATCAAGACCTTAGTATTTTAATTTTTAAATTTGCATGAAATTAAAAAACGATTATAAATTACTAAAACTATTAAAAATCTTACACTTAAAATTTTGTGATTGACGATTTTTTTGTTTCATCAAATATACTAGTGTTAATAAAATTTTATGAGTAAAAATTCTCATTATAAAAAAATAATATTAAAATATACTATATATTTATTTCAATATCATTTAAATTTAATTATATATAATATATAAAAGAGATAATTCGTTTAATATACACCAAAGTGTACAAAATTGGGTATATACCCCACTCGCCAGAAAACCCTCAATAAATGTTCAATATTTGATGTCACTTTCTAATTTTGTCACTAACACGAACACGAAAATATGTTGGTTAAAAACCGCACTGCGGTTTATACAGTATGAGGTTTATACATTATGCGGGATAAGTGCATTTTGATGATAAAAAAATTAATGCAGTTTTGATCAAAAAAATAATACGGTATTGATACAAAGTAATTATTGTAGTATATGAATAAATAATGGTTTTTAATTTTTAAAAATAAAATATTTATTAAAATCATTTTACACTGCTAAGTTCGGTTTAATTTAAGGTTTATTTAAAAACAGTCTGTTAGTGTAAGATAAACAAGCTATGCGATGTAGAACACACAGTAGTATAAGGTTAATCAATTCCAAAACCACGACTATATTTATTCTTTTAAAAGCTCATACTTGTTCTTCTTAAAAGAAATAAACCAAACAAGCTCAAGACACCCCTCGACTTGTTTGCTAGTCTTACTCGTTCAGAGACCTAAGCCAGACTCTGAACCACTTAAGCCCTTAACCCCTAGATGCTTTGCTTCTCCTTATTCGGACGTACAAAAACTCTCTATTGCTAAAAGCTCTCCCTGTGTGTTAGCCGACTACAACCCAGTCGACTCTCTCTTTATACCTAGAGAGAAAAACCCTAAAACTACCCAAATGGAAACTTTCCATTTTCTGTTTCAGCGAATAAGACAACATTCTTCTTTTCTTCATCGGTTGCTTATTCTTCCCTGTGTGTTAGCCGACTACAATCCAGTCGACTCTCTCTGTATACCTAGAGAGAAAAACCCTAAAACTACCCAAATGGAAACTTTCCATTTTCTGCTTCAGGGAATAAGACAACCTTCTTTTTTCTTCATCGGTTGCTTATTCTTCACTCCTTTTTCTTAACGTCCACGCCTTGATAAATATCTTCATATCTTTACCAAAGGCTCCTTCCTTTTCTTGCATTTGTCTTCACACGTGCTTCTCATGATCCATCTCTCTGATGCAGTAGTCCATGTCGCACTTCATGAACTACTTCTGCTCTGCTACATCATCTTCTTCACCATACATCTTCACGTGCTTCTCATGATCCATCTCTCTGATGCAGTAGTCCATGTCGTACTTCATGCACTACTTCTGCTCTGCTACATCATCTTCTTCACCATACATCTTCAATCTCCCCCTTTTTAATTCGTCGTCTCACAAGTACCTGAGATAGAAGACATGGCAACCACAACACCACCAATGCATATTATCAAAGGATAACATATACAAATGCTCCCCCATAAACTATAGCATATACAAATGCTCCCCCATAAACTTAGTCTTCTGCATCTCAGTCCTCTTCTTCTCCCCCTGCTTGTGAGCACACGGATTAAAAACAACAGGAGACATCAATACTTCATAACGAGAGACCGGTACTAATTTGCTACAGCACTCTGAAGATCCTGAACGATCTCAGCTAAAGCCTGAAGAGCTCGAGTTCAGTCCTGTAGTGCCACTTGCAGATCAACCCTGGTGAGTGGTCCATGAGGTATGAAAACTGATCCAAGCTCATAACCGATACTCAGCGTGGTCTAGTTTTGGAGCTAGGTTTAGCAGTCAATGGAACAGGAGTTGGAGCAGGAGCTGGCTGATGTGTTGTCCTAGCAAAGCTTCTCTTCGATTCAGCTTTGGCAGGTGCCTTTCCTTTAGCTACTCGTTGCTCAGAGCTTTCTCCGTGTCTACAAGCACTAGAGGCAGAGCAGACTCATCCTTATCTTTCGGTGATTCATCTCTGATCGGAGCATCTGGCACGGCAGTACTTGAAGATTCCTTCTGCGGCTTCGGATCTGCTACAGGTTCTTTGCAAATGGATCTATTTCAAGACCAGGAGTCCTTTCATCACTTTCCTCCGATTGCGCTTTCTCATTCGCAGTGTTGAAGGACTCGAGCTCTTTGGCTACTTCAGGAAGAGCTGTAGACACTGGCGGATCATTTCTCGGCGGAGGCGATTCAGGTTCACCATCAGAGAGTGACCTTCGACTTGCTTCAGCCTCTGCATGCTTCTCTACCTTGGATGATTCGCCTTGTTGAGTTGAGTTCTTGGCTTTTCCCATTATAGAAGTTGGTTTCTTTGCTTGATTTGCGAGGGAGATGAAGCGAGGCTGCGAGATTTAGCTTATCAAGCACGATGAAGATTTTTAGGGTTTGTGCCCCACTACTTCCCTTAACTAAATAAGGCTGAATCAACTTTTCTGATATAGCACATCTGGTCCCTAACTTTTTATCCTCTCCTTTGTATGCCTACAACATTTAATTTCTCTCATCCAAACACATAAGCATTAGGCACATTCGTGAATTAATGTTGTATCATCAGACTTTCAAGATAGTAATAAAACACGAGTCACAACTCACAATTGGCTGATTCAAGATTAATATAGAGCATTAGATCAGTTTATTTACCATTTATGTGATGTGCTTCATGAGTTGACTCAGTGCTTGATTCAGGCTGCACATATAACTCTTTCTAGATCTTATACTCTGGTGCTCCCGATTGTCTTTTTATGGCTAGCTTTCACATTGCTATGCCTTCATCAATACTGCTGGTTTTCATTCTTTATTCTCGCGCTGTGAAACCCCTGTTATTTCCCATCATGAATCTATCAATTTTTTTCTTTTCCCCTTTTTTTTTATTGAGCATCTTTCTGAAACATTTCTGGCTCTTTTTAATGAGAGGGGGGGCCACAGATTGATGTGAAACCTGTACCATTACAGTATTGACGGCATACCAAGCAGCTCTTTTCCACAGCGTTCTCAGGTTCCAAAACCAATCTGAATCATATGTACATCCCGAACCAGCACCTGCACTACTCTCTGCACAACTTGACTCAACAATCAAGGTTACACACACCAATTGCATTTATTAGTGTGATAGAACGATTAAATTCAAGAGATTTAGTGCATATATCAGCCAACTGCAAATCAGTAACTACATGTCCGATTACTACCTGATTGTCTTCAACTAATTCTCTGATGAAGTGGTGCATGATGTCAATGTGCTTCGTCCTTGAATGTTGGACCGGATTCCTTGAGATATCAATTGCACTTTTGTTGTCACAATACACAAGAAAGGGACCTGAGTGCATTCCATAATCAGCTGACATCTGCTTCATCCAGATAAGTTGTGAACAGTAGTTAATCATAGCAATGTATTCTGCTTCTGCCGTAGAGAGTGATACAGAGTTTTGCTTCTTGCTCAGCCACGAGATAAGATTGTTTCCAAGAAAGAAACATCCTCCACTGGTACTTTTCCTGTCATCAGCACATCCTGCCCAGTTCGCATCATTATACCCCACCAAGTTCTTGTTGGAATTCTTTAAGTAATACACATCCAAGCCCTCCGTTCCTCTGACGTACTTGATGATTCGCTTTACTGCATCCAAGTGTGATACCTTAGGTTTGGCTTGATATCTTGCACACACACCAACACTGAATGAAAAATCTGGTCGAGTAGCAGTCAAGTATAACAGACTACCAATCATCCCTCGATAGAGCTTAGCATCAACATCTTCTCCAGCTTCATCTCCTGCAAGTTTCAGTGATGTACTCATAGGTGTCTTTGAAACTTTGGAGTTCTCAATTCGCCACACATACTCATTTCAAACTCTTGAGTCATATTCTGAACAAACTCATCAACCAGCTTCTGTGACGTCCCTCCAAAGATAATATCATCCACATAGATTTGGACAATAGTTATATCCTTCTCCACTTCTTTGAAGAATAACGTCTTGTCTATACTCCCTCTGATGTACTCAACTTTCAACAAAAATCCTGTGAGCCTTTCATACCATGCACGAGGTTCTTGCTTCAGCTCATACAAAGCTTTCTTCAGTCGGTAGACATAGTCTTGATGCACTGGATCTTCAAATCCCTTCGGTAGCTCAACATAAACTTCCTCCTGAAGTACTCCATTGAGAAAAGCACTTTTCACATCCATTTGATACACTTTGAAGTTTAGTATGCACACAATCCCCAGAAACAACTGAATGGATTCCAATCTTGCAACCAGAGCAAATGTCGCTTCAAAGTTTACTCCTTCAATCTGTGAGTATCCCTGAGCCACAAGTCTTACCTTGTTGCGAACCACTTTTCCATGCTCATCAGTCTTGTTCTTGAAGATGCATTTAGTTCCAACCATGTTTACTCCTTCAGGTCGAGCAACAATTTCCCACACATCATTCCTAGTGAATTACTCAAGTTCCTCCTCCATTGAGACAATCCAATATTCATTACGAAGTGCTTCAGTGTGTGTCTTTGGTTCAATTGATGAGACAAAGCATGCGAACTGCACCATTTCTCTGAAATTGATGACTTTGCCACGAGTCTTCCGTTCTTCTTCAATGCCTCCAATCACGTCTGACTTCGAGTGATTACGATGATCTTGCTGAATCACCGGTTGAGGTATTGTATCCGCCATTGGACCTTCCTCAATCGTTTCTTTAGTAGCTCCTGTTGAGTCATCTTCATCACCTTCATCTGACTCCAAATCTCTTCCTACAACCACTGATAGATCGTCAAACACAACATTAACTGATTCTACAATCATTTCTGACCGCTTGTTGTAGTCCCGGTAAGCTGAACTAGACTGTGCATAACCCAGAAAGGATCCCTCGTCACTTCTTGAGTCAAATTTCCCGAGGTAGTTCTTGTCATTCAATATGTAGCACCATGAAGCATTGCCCTTCCAATCTCCTGTAATGTCCTATTCTTCCTTTCTACCACTCCATTCTGTTGAGGTATTCTTGGTGCCGCAATCTGGTGAGTTACTCCTTTTAATTCAAGGAAGGTAGTCATGACTTCATTCTCAAGCTCACCACCATGATCACTACGTATCTTCTTGATTCTTTCTTTTTCATTTATGAGTTAGAGAGCCCAGATTCTGAAATTCTCAGGAGCTTCTGACTTTTCCTTGAGAAACCTCACCCACGTGCATCTGGTGTAGTCATCTACAAGCACGAACACATATCTCTTTCCTCCGATACTTTATGTTTGCATAGGACCCATGAGATCCATGTAAACTAGATCCAGAGGTGCCTTTGCTTGAATATCCAGTACCTTCATGTGTTGTATTTTTGGCTTGTTTTCCCTCATTGCATGCACCACACACCATCTTGTCATCGATCTTGAGTTTGGTTACTCCTCGAACCATGTCGTTGTGGACTAGATTCTTCATATTCCTGAAGTTCATATGCCCCAATCGTCGATGCCACAGATCAACATTTCCCTGAGCTGATAAACATTTAACCTTTTTCTCCCACATGTAGCAGTTGTTGTTGGATCTGACACCTTGTAGTACTGTCACCCCATACTGGTTTATAGCGCGACAATCAATTGCTGAGAAACTCACCGTAAGTCCATCATCACACAGCTGACTTACGCTTATCAGGTTAGCTTTCAATCCTTTGACAAAGTGGACATTGACCAATCTAGGTACTTCTGAACTACATGTTGTCCCTTTGCCTTGAATGACTCCACAACCTCCATCTCCAAAGGTTACTTTTCCTCCTTTTACTTTAGACAGTTTGTCTAGATACTCAATGTTTCCCGCCATGTGTCCAGAACAACCATTGTCGAAGTACCACAGTTCATCAGATTCTGAGTCACTTGAAACTCGCGCCATGTTACATCGAAAGGTACTTCTTGTTTCGGTCACTGCCTTAGGATACAGGTCAGTTTTCTTTATCCATCCTCGAGACGTCTTACCAATTCTCCAAAACTTGTGTTGTCTCCGAAGTTGCTTGACCCGTTCCAGATACTTGTAGCAATACTTCTTGTAGTGACCAAACTTCCCACAGCAGAAACATCCGCTGACTTGAGCTGGGGTACTTTGTGTCTTGACTTCTTCAACATGTGCAAATCCTCCAGACACAAAACGTGTTGTACCCGTTGAGCTACTGTGCCTTCCAGTGTAGCCAAGTCCCATGGTAGAGTTTTCAGTTCTGCCACTGCTCAAGATCTTGTCAAGTTGTTTAGTTCCTGTGAGCATCTTGATCTTTCGATATTGTTGATCCAATTCAGCTTGAAGATCAGCCACTTTCTTCCTCTCAGCAAGTACTTCTTCTCTAAGTTCATCAGCTTGTTTCGCTAGAATCAACTTCTCTTTGATCAAATTTATGCTCTCCTTGGCTAACTCTGCCTCCCTGTTGAGTTCATCTCTTAGAATTTGTACTTCAGCTTCTAGTCTCGCCTTCTCTTTGATTAGCACAAGATTCTCCATGCCCAACTTCACTAGAGTTTCTCGAACTTCCTTGTAGCTTTCATTGAGCTCGTTCTCTTGTTCAGCATCACTCTCAGATTCTGAGTCATACTCTACTATTCCCAGACATGCCACGAAGTTGTTCACTTCTTCTTCACTTTCGCTGTCTGAGTCGCTGTCATTGATCCCTATCATTAACTTTTCTGGTTTTCTCCTTCCATCCGACTCACACTTAGATTGAGTGTGTCCATATCCTTTGCAATTATGACACTGGAGATCTCTTCTCTTCACTGTAGGAAACTCAGTTCGAAAGTGACCATACCCCTTGCATTCGTAGCACTTAACGTCATTCTTCCTGTAGTTCTTATCTGGTTCAGATGTCTTCCTTCCTGTACCAAACTTCTTCTGTCCATTCTCCACCTTTCCTAGAGCTCGATCAAACCTTCTGACCAGGAAGCTCACTGGGTCATTGTCCTCCATACGATCCTTCTCAACTGATGCAAGAGCAATTTCTTTCTCCTTCTTCCCATCGAACACTTCCATCTCATGCGCTTGTAGCACCCCAACTACTTCATCAAATGTCATCTCATCGGTGTTACAGGAGACACTCATAGCTGTCTTGTATGCCATGAACTTTGACGGAAAGCACCTCAGGAACTTCTTCACGAGTTTTTTCTCTTTGTATTTCTTTCCAAGTGTGAGTGCTTCTTGCGCCAGTGAGCTAATCTTTGAGCTGAAATCTCCAACAGATTCATTTTCTTCCATCTTTTCAAACCTAGTTGCAAGCATATCATTCCTAGAACTTTGGACTTTCAGAGTTCCTTCAAAGTGCCTCTGCAGAATATCCCATGCATCATTCACTGCCTCACACCCTTGAACCAGTTCAAATTGCTTCCTTGCCATGCTGCAATGTATGACAATTAGTGCACGAGCATTGAACTTCGCCATCTTGTTTTCATAGTCAGTCCAGAATTCTTCCAGCTTTGGAACATCTTTCCCATCAACGCCTCTTGCAACAGGTGACTTCCAACCAGATTCCACAGCCTTCCACGCCAATGGATCCATCCCCTTGATTGTAGCCTTCATACTCGCCTTCCAAAAACCATAGTCTCCTACTTCAAGGATCACATTGGAATTCGTCACCAACTTGCGATAGCTATTCATCTTACTCCGCAGGATCCTACCTGTTTAAGATAAACAAAGTACAGATACCCGCTCTGATACCAAATGTTAGTGTAAGATAAGCAAGCTATGCGATGTAGAACACACAGTAGTACAAGGTTAATCAATTCCAAAACCACGACTATATTTATTCTTTTAAAAGCTCATACTTGTTCTTCTTAAAAGAAATAAACCAAACAAGCTCAAGACACCCCTCGACTTGTTTGCTAGTCTTACTCGTTCAGAGACCTAAGCCACACTCTGAACCACTTAAGCCCTTAACCCCTAGATGCTTTGCTTCTCCTTATTCGGACATACAAAAACTCTCTATTGCTAAAAGCTCTCCCTGTGTGTTAGCCGACTACAACCCAGTCGACTCTCTCTTTATACCTAGAGAGAAAACCCTAAAACTACCCAAATGGAAACTTTCCATTTTCTGTTTCAGCGAATAAAGAAAACCTTCCTTCTTTTTCTATCGGTTGCTTATTCTCCCTGTGTGTTGCCGACTACAACCAGTCGACTCTCGTTGTATACCTAGAGAGAAAAACCCTCAAACCTACCGCAAAATGGAAACTTTCCATTTCTGCTTCAGCGAAATAAGCAACCGATGAAGAAAAAAGAAAGTTGTCTTACTCGCTGAAGCAGAAATGGAAAGTTTCCATTTGGGTAGTTTTAGGGTTTTTTCTCTAGGTATACAGAGGAGTCGATGGGTTTAGTCGACTCTCTCTGTATACCTAGAGAGAACACCCTAAAACTACCGCAAATGGAAACTTTCCATTTTCTGCTTCAGCGAATAAGACACACTTTCTTTTTTCTTCATCGGTTGCTTATTCTTCACTCCTTTTTCTTGACCACGGTCCACATGGCCTTGGTAAATATATGAAGATATTTATTTCAAGGCGTGGACGTTTAAGAAAAGGAGTGAAGACTAAGCAACGCGATGCAGAAAAAAGGAAAGTTGTCTTAATTAGTGAGCAGCCTATGGAAAGTTTCCATTTGGGTTAGTTTAGGTTTTTCTCTCTAGGTATACAGAGAGAGTCGACTACAACCCAGTCCGACTTCTGCTGTAATTACCTAGAGAGAAAAACCCTAAAACTCCAAATGGAAACTTTCCATTTTCTGCTTCAGCGAATAAGACAACTTTCTTTTTTTTCTTCATCGGTTGCCTTATTCTCACTCCTTTTTCTTAACGGTCCACAGCTTGATAAAATATCTTCATATATTTACCAAAGGCTCCTTCCTTTTCTTGCATGTTGTCTTCACACGTGCTTCTCATGATCCATCTCTCTGATGC
>CAJHQQ010002331.1:0-67288 GCA_905132885.1 Moricandia moricandioides
TTTGAGTTAAAATTTTGAGTCACTTTTGCAAAACACCAAAAAAAAGAAAAACAAATTGCATGATATTTACATCAGACAATTTATAATTTACTAAGTAACCAAACAAAAATTATCATGCATCACTTCTACAATATCTAACAAATTATCCTTTTTTTTATTTATTTTTGTTAGTCCCTTTCCCCTTAAATATTATTTCCTAGATATTTAAATATTATTTCTTATATATTTTCTTTAAATTTTACGATAGCCTCATTTTAGGTAGGAACTTGCTTCCTTAGCATTCTTAGATCCAAGTAGGAATGATACCTCATTTTAGGTAGAAACTTGCTTTGTTAGCATTCTTAGATCCAAGTAGGAATGATACCTCATTTTCAACTCATATTTGGAGACTCTTAATATTATTAAAACTAAAATATAATATTATAAAACATATTTCATGTATAAATATTAATATATCAAATGTAATTATTAATAAAATTAAAAATTTAATATATTTTAGATAACGGATCCGACTCTGGATATCCAGACCTAAAAACTAAGATATCTAGATTTAGATGCGGTTTGATCGGATCCGAGATTTTGCTATCCTAATTCGGATCCGGACACTCTTAGTATCATATTTTCGAAACGGATCCGGATCCCAAATATTAAGTTCAAAGCCTAGGGGGTATGATTTTAAATGTCCAATTGAAATCATGACAAATTACCAAAAGTGAATGTATTAATTTCCCTACTGGAAATGTCTTGAGGTTTTAATGGCTATGAATATGAATATATTAGCTTACTTTTATTTCTTTTACCTATTTAATAGGTATTTTTCTGCATCATGTGCATCAATAAATTTTTTAAATTAAAATTATATTTAAAAATAATTTTTAAGATTATAGATTTTTATTATTTTCATACCAATATTTCAATATAAATGTTAATTTAGTTAAACATAAAATTAAGATAAAATAAACATTTTATTTATTTTAAATTATATTTTAAAAAATATTTATATATTTAAAACTATAATCTTAGATAGATTTTCATTTATTTATCCTGGTTAAGATGTATTGAATCAATTTGTATAAATTGTTTTTGAAAAATTTATATAATTTTGTTTATAATTATCATAAAATAAAGCAAAACAAAATATCTAAAATTTGTAGATATCAAAAAAAAAATGGTTTTACGATTAAAAGTTTATAACTTTCTAAAAAAATTATAAAATTTTGAAAATATTTTTTTGGTAATATAATTTTGTGATTACAAAAATATAATTAAATACTATTTCAGAATTGGTAAATATTTATATTTATATTATTATATTTTTTATGTGATAGCTGAATAGATTTATTTTAATGATAAAGTATGAGTTATTTCTATATTCTAAAAATTTACAAATAGAAATCAACAACAAATATAATTTTCATGTCACATTTAAATATAAAGCATGTCATCATTTCTAACATGCTATGTCACTTTTTTAAAATAAAATAAAAATAACAGTAGAGAAGATCTTCACAAATAATATCTAGAAGATCTGCACCTCTAATATTTTTCATGGACCATCTTACCGAATTTCTTAAAATGAAGTAACTTTTTGTTAGGTAAAAATATTTATAACGTAACGAGCACATAATTATCACGCTTTTGGCCGTTAATATAAAGGTAGGTCTTGTATACAATTCGCAAAGATGGTTATAATATCACTACAAGAACCCTCTAAAATGTTTGTTTTATTAACAGTTGTTTCTGATAACAATTTTCTAACACTGAAAAGCAAATCATAATCCTTGTATTTTATGCTTCAACTTGGGTTGCCTTTCTCACAGCCTATTAAAAAAAACTGTGCAGGATGAGTCCAAGAATGTGTATTCCATTAAACTGGTTGATATAGATGTCGGATTAATTGAAGCGCCAATAGTAAGAATGTGTATCGAATTCGAGCTGCCTACTTCAGCTCCCACATTGATCTCTGCGTCAAGTTAGTGGGTGGATAATATGTTTTCAAATATATGGATATGTACTTGTGTCTTTTCCATTTCTATGCAAGGTGTAAGAATAAAAGAAAAACTTTGACCAATAATATTTTCTGTCTTAATTTTGGATTTATTTCTTTATTCTGTTGGTTTTCCTTATTAAACTCAAAGCCGATTTATCATGGTATATAGTTTTATGTTAGAGATGGGCCTAGCACAGAAGCCCATTAACTGCTAGGCCCAAAATCAGGTCCGGCCCGTAAACAAAATGATGACTCCGCTAAAAGACAAGACTGTACTTTGCTATAAAAAGAGGTGTCAGAGTCATTTGAAAGGACATCAAAAACGTCCAAGACGACCTCGCCACTCCGGACGAGCTCGCCTTTGACTACCAGAAAATTACTACCAGAAAGTCCGAAACGAGCTCTCCTATCTAGGAAGAGCTCGTCTCCGACGACCAGAAACTTTGTAAAGAGAATTCATTTAGACGATCTCGTTTAGACGATCTCTTTAAGTTCTTATAATTTTCGAGCTTGTTTACTCTTGACTTTTAATACGAAATTCTCCGATCCTTTACATTTACTACCTCATTACATTACCGACCGAATATGGATTCCACAATTGGCGCCCACCGTGGGGCCGGAGAATCATCTCTACTTCAAGAAAGCTCGGCGATCACAGAACTCACAGCGCAACCAGAGGCCATGTTTTCCGCAAAATCACCGACAACCCAAGAACAACGAGCGTGGCGACCATGACGACCTAAGGCCAACCAACAAGCAACGCGACGCCAGTGGCAACAAACTTGGATCAACCAGCCGACGACGCCATGCCCATTGCGCCGATCTCAGGCCTACCAACCAAAAGTGCTTTGTTTATGTCGATGACTTCAGACCAACAAACCATCAACACAAGATTAGTGGCGACGACCTCAAGCCAACCAGCTATCAACGCTAAGTCTGCATCAATAATCTCGAGCCATCTAGCCACCAACATTGTATTTGCAATGGTAACCTCAGTACAACCAATTAGCAGGGAGACCTATAAGGAGATCGCAAATCCTGTACAGCCAATGGACGACACATGTGGTAGTCTCACTTTCAACATAACCACTTAACACGGGGACATCACACTAACCAGCTAGACATCTACCTGCTCGTCGCCAGCAGCGACCACCTGCTCGTTACCAGCAACGACCACCTGCTCATCGCCAGCTACGTACACCTGCTCGTCGCCAGCAATGACCACCTGCTCATCGCCAGCAACGTACACCTGCTCGTCGCCAGCAATGACCACCTGCTCGTTACTAGCAACGACCACCTGCTCATCGCCAGCTACGTACACCTGCTCGTCGCCAGCAATGACCACCTGCTCGTCGCCAGCTACGTACACCTGGTCCTCGCCAGCAACGTCCACTTGCTCGTCGCCAGCAGCGACCACCTGCTCGTTGCCAACAACGTCCACCTGCTCGTCTCCAGCAAGAGTGTCAGCATGCTCATCTCCAGCATCAAAATCCGCCTGCTCACCGCCAGCAGCAGTTTTTCCACCAGCTTATCGACGATTTAATCTTGTTGACCTCACCTCAATCATCTCACCTCGTCCACCTCGACGCCCAGCTCACCAAGTCTACCTAGACAACCATCTCATCTCGTCTACCTCGACGACCTTCTAACGATGATCTCAACATGTCTACCTTGACAACCTCGCCAACCTATGACCGAATGACCTCGAGCTTGGTTTTCCTCCACTAAACGATCTTTCTGATTCCAAAAAATCTTTAACACCACTACCAATTGCCAAAAACGAGCTCTCAATCCCCCGACAACAACAACATCATCCTTGCCATCCACATTAACAACTTCAATGTTTCCTTGGAAATGGCATCAAAATCACACTCCCTCATCCGACGACAAAGTTTCAGAATCTTCGCTAGAAGAACCAAGCAACGATGACGAACTCTCCACGTTTGAACCTTCAAATGTAGAGTCTTTCGTTGTGATCTCACAGTCAACGCTCGACACCTCGTCTTCACCATCTAAAGGAGCATCTAACTTCATTTCCACATAGTCCAGTTCATGAGTCAACAAAGACGGCGCCAACATAGCGACCTCGGCTACCACCGATGACCACAACAAGATAATCTCTCCAATCGAAAATGAAGTCTTCACACCAAAGTTTACATCATCCCCAAAAATGATCGACGGTGATACGGAAGGCAAATTCGGTCGCCTCTCTCTACCACCAAAATACATCATCCTTTCCATCAAAGACGAACCCACTCCATCAACAAGCAAGGTCGCCGGCATCAGTTCATCATTACTCTTTCTTCATCTATAAACAGAGAGAACCTGAGCCCCCTCTGCGGCACCATTTGCACCACTCGACCCGTCTCCATAGCTAACGAACCCAATGTCATCCACCAACATACATGAACACAGAGCTGGCCGCACCTCTCCTCTAATTAAGATTGTCGGTCATATCCCCTTACAAACAAAAGAAGTTGTCATCTCTAAATCCATCTCCACCTTCTTGTCGCATGATCGAACCAGCAAGATCTCCCACCATAACACCATTCGAGATATGGTGTATATGGTGTTCTCTCTCCACCAGCGAACGAATGGCCCAACTTCAGCTCATCGTTGGCCTCCTGCCATAAGCAGAAACCGACGACCTCACCCATTGCCACGACGTCGCCCGCGATCGCTAAACGACGACGTCACATCAAGATCTCTTTGTCGCAAATCCGGACCAATGAGCACGATACTCCCCAACACGACGATGTCGCCCGCGGTCGTTAAGCCAGGGTTTCCACGACCATGATCTCTGCGACCAGGGCCTCCACGACCATGATCTCCGTGACCAGATCTCTGCGACCAGGATCTCTGCGACCAGGACCTCTACGACCAGGATCTCCGTGACCACGATCTCCGCGACCAAGATTTCGGCGACCAGGATCTCTGCGACCGGGTCTCTCCTCCGGAGCGCTCTCATTCACGGTCACAAAATCTGATCCACCTTCGCGACCAGGATATCCGTGACCAGGTCTCTCCTCCGGAGCGCTCTCATCTGAGGCCCTACCTCCACGACCATGACCTACCCGACGAGGACCTCCACGATCAAGACCTCTGCGACCAGGACTCCCCTCAGGAGCATTCTCGGACTCTATATTTCCCCAAATATCAAAGTAAGACCACTATATAAAAGTTTTGCAGCTCCGCGCTCACACTTCCAAGAATTTGCAAACGAAATAAGAGATTCGTTCTCTAGTGCTGCAGCTCCAAGCTCGCACTTACACATTTCGCAAAGAGATAGGATACATTCCAGAAGTGTTGCAGCTCCGCTCTCACACTACAACTCTTTGCAAACGAAATAAGAGATCCGCTCTCTAATGTTGCAGCTTCGCGCTCACATTTATACATTTCGCAAAGAGATACGGAATACATCCCAAAAGTGATGCAGCTCCGCGCTCAGACTTCAAGACTTTGCAAACGAAATAAGAGACCAGTTCTCTAAGTGATGCAGCTCCGCGCTCACACTTACACATTTCGCAAAAAGATAGGATACATTCCAGAAGTGTTGCAGCTCCGCTCTCACACTTCAACTCTTTGCAACGAAATAAGAGATCCGCTCTCTAATGTTGCAGCTCCGCGCTCACATTTATACATTTCGCAAAGAGATACGGAATACATCCCAAAAGTGATGCAGCTCCGCGCTCACACTTCAAGACTTTGTAAACGAAATACGAGATCCGTTCTCTAGTGATGCAGCTCCGCGCTCACACTTACACATTTCGCAAAGAGATAGGATACATTCCAGAAGTGTTGCAGCTCCGCGCTCACACTTCAACTCTTTGCAAACGAAATAAGAGATCCGCTCTCTAATGTTGCAGCTCCGCGCTCACATTTATACATTTCGCAAAGAGATACGGAATACATCCCAAAAGTGATGCAGCTCCCCGCTCACACTTCAAGACTTTGCAAACGAAATAAGAGACCCGTTCTTTAAGTGATGCAGCTCCGCGCTCACACTTGCACATTTCGCAAAGAGATAGGATACATTGCAGAAGTGTTGCAGCTCCGCGCTCACACTTCAACTCTTTACAAACGAAATAAGAGATCCTCTCTCTAATGTTGCAGCTCCGCGCTCACATTTATACATTTCGCAAAGAGATACAGAATACATCCCAAAAGTGATGCAGCTCCGCGCTCACACTTCAAGACTTTGTAAACGAAATACGAGATCCGTTCTCTAGTGATGCAGCTCCGCGCTCACACTTACACATTTCTCAAAGAGATAGGATACATTCCAGAAGTGTTGCAGCTCCGCGCTCACACTTCAACTCTTTGCAAACGAAATAAGAGATCCGCTCTCTAATGTTGCAGCTCCTCGCTCACATTTGTACATTTCGCAAAGAGATACGGAATACATCCCAAAATTGATGCAGCTCCGCGCTCACACTTCAAGACTTTGCAAACGAAATAAGAGACCCGTTCTCTAAGTGATGCAGCTCCGCGCTCACACTTACACATTTCGCAAAGAGATAGGATACATTGCAGAAGTGTTGCAGCTCCGCGCTCACACTTCAACTCTTTGCAAACGAAATAACAGATCCGCTCTCTAATGTTGCAGCTCTGCGCTCACATTTATACATTTCACAAAGAGACACGAAATACATCCCAAAAGTGTTGCAGCTCCGCGCTCACATACATCATAAAAATGATAAAAAACCACATACAGCATAAAAAACCACATACATCATAAAAATGATAAGACAAGATACCCTCATAGTATGTCGAGCATACAACTTGAACAAATCATCCACGATAGGGTCGTCACAAGAAGGAGGATTGTCACGTGCCGGACTACCACAAACCATCTTACAAAATCGAGCACACTCCTCCGGGTTGGCGGTAAACTTCTCTTTTCCGAAGAAACTGATGTCAAAAGCAAACAACCTTGGTCCTTCAACCTCGGAAGGGGGCGGAAGAGGTGGACGAACAATCTTACGTGACTTTGGGACCGGGATATCCTTGAAGGAGCGACCTTCCGGACGCTTCCTCGGTGCCGGCCTAGCATTCCCAGCGACCGAATCAACCTTATCAACAGAGTCTCTCTTACTTCCCTGGGAACAACCACCGCGACCCCCTCGTCCACCTCGCCTATCATGACCCGATTCCGAAGGATCAACGAGGGCTACGACGGCCGCAGGAGTGACAGCCGAAGATGTAGCTAAAGGAGGAGCCGAGGGAGCCACCAAAGGAGACGCAACAACTCGTCCTTCCCTAGACCCACTCGCGGCCACACCGCGACGAGAAGCAAACTAATCCGGAAACTGAGCATCTAATTTTCCCATCCTTGGACGAGAAGCCGAACGAGTACCTACCAAACAAAAAAAAAATATCACCATCTTTTTTTAAAAAAAAAGGGGGGGAGAAGAAGAGGATAAGGTACAAAACAAACCTAAAGCAATACGCGAAAAGCTACGATGAACCCGCTGCCTAGTCACCACCGACCACCTTGCAACGCCCTCTGCACCACCGATAGACTCTTCCCACGACCATACGTTAACTCAGTAGTATCGGTTGCAGCAACGGAACCAGCTCCCTTGACGAAATCATCATAATCATCTATGATAAAAACATCATCATCTCCACCAACCGCAGTCTCCCCACCATCGACAACGACCGCGACCACATTCTCGCGAGTGATATCAACCTCGTCTACCCCGGTGGCAGCAATATCATTCACCTCACCATCCACGGTAACGACATCGATCTCTCCCTCAGAAATGGCATCAAGTTCACGCTCCAGTGAAGAATTCCTACCATCACCCGACGATGAAGTTTCAGAAACTTCGCTAGAAGAACCAGGAGACGACGACGAGCTCTCCACGGTCGAGTTTTCAAGTGAGGAATCTTTCGTTGCAACTTCACCATCAACGCTTGACACTTCATCCTCACCATCTTGAGGAACATCTAGCCTCATTTCCACAGATTCTCGTTCATGAATCGATAAGGATGGCCCCAACAAAGCAACCTCGGTTACCACCGTCGACCATAACGATACAGCCTCACGATCAACGGCGCAAAACGCATCAATCTCCTGGTCTCCACAACCAACGAACCTGGTATCACCCAACGACGATCGCCGGTCGTACCTCTCCACCTTCAAACAAGGATGTTGTCACCCCTTCATTCGCGCAATCTCTTTGCCACAAACTTGAACCATCCAGCTCAACATCATCTCCGCGACCTCCGCAACTCTCGCCGGTGACCGCCGAATTGACTCCATCACCACGGTCCTCGCGACCAAGAACACCCACTACCTCAGAACCATCACCTCTTTGTGCGTCCAAACCAACGAGCATAGCATTCGTCGCCAGGGCACCATCAATCGCGGTCGCTGATTCATCTCCACCTTCGCGACCAGCTTCTCCCGACCGAATAGGCCACTCATCATCATCCGCGGTCGTCGGCACAACTCTTCCTTCGCGACCAAAACCGGTCCGACCAGGCGACCTCAAAGCATCTCCCCCGAGCAACATCTCTTCCCGGCGGTGAGCCTCCTCTTCGGCGACTAGCACCTCACCCGGACGACCAGATCTGGCGACCAGCGGCATACCTCGATGACGAGGATCTCCGTCGCCGACCGAAAGATCCTCCCCCCGGCGAGCACCAGTCCGACCAGGACATGCCGAGGCGTCGTCTCCCATGGTCACCGGCGCAGCCTTCTCCTCGCGACCAGAGCCATTCCGACCACGACATCCCGAGACGTCGTCACTCGCGGTCGCCGGCGCAGCCCTCCCCTCGCGACCAGCACCAGCCCGACTAGAACATCCCGAGGTGTTGTCTCCCGTGGTCGCCGGCGCAGCCCTCCCCTCGCGACCATCATCCACCACCCGGTGAACATCTCCCTCAGCCGCAAGCACATCTCCCGGGCGACCAGCATCTTCTCCCGCGCAAACACCATCTTCCCCGGCGACCAGCCCCTTGTCTATCTCCAAAAAATCCATCTTCTTTCCCCTCCACACAAAACTACCTCAACCTTATCCTATCCCCTTTTCTTTTTTTTTTTTTTAAAAAAAAGGAAGGGAGAGAAAGATCTAAAATAAGAGAGAAAGTACCTTTTGGTGTGTTGGAGACAAGGAGACAAGGAGACAACCCACCAAGACACTTATATAGAGGAACAAAAATCATTTGTTTCAGACAGAACCTATTTACAAACCGGTCTGATTTTGTCTCAAAAACGCATAAATTCACCAGAGCTTGATACTTGGCGAACTGTGGGGGGGGGGACAATTGTTGGAGATGGGCCTTGCACAGAAGCCCATTAACTGCTAGGCCCAAAATCAAGCCCGGCCCGTAAACAAAATGATGACTCCGCTAAAAGACAAGACTGTACTTTGCTATAAAAAGAGGTGTCAGAGTCATTTGAAAGGACATCAAAAACGTCCAAGACGACCTCTCCACTCCGGACGAGCTCGCCTTTGACTACCAGAAAATTACTACCAGAAAGTCCGAAACGACCTCTCCTATCTAGGACGAGCTCGTTTCCGACGACCAGAAACTTTGTAAAGAGAATTCATTTAGACGATCTCGTTTAGACGATCTCTTTAAGTTCTTGTAATTTCCGAGCTTGTTTACTCTTGACTCTTAATATGAAATTCTCCGATCCTTTACATTTACTACCTCATTACATTACCGACTGAATATGGATTCCACATTTTACTTACTGATAGATATATGGCTCCTCCCGTCCTGGACATCCCAGGTTATAATTCAAATAAATTTAAACTCTATTTTTCTGCTAATCAAAGATATATCGATGGCATGAGGGATAGTAGATGCAAGAATTGATCATTTTTTGTCGAAGAATACACGACTGATTCAAGCGATCTGGTTAACGTTGATATTATATGCAGTGAATAAAGAAGAAGAGTTTTCAAATCTAATCTATTCAATTAATATACATTTTGAAATTAACCCTTACTTATGCAAAGGGTTTCTAATCAAAAAATTTCCATCGTGTTCTCTCTCTGACGCACATCTTGAGGTAGCCGCATACGCCATGGATTCCGACGCCGGCAGCTCCCTAGCTCATTGGCGTCACTGTCTATCCTCTATGTTTTTCTACTTTAGCTTCCTCCTTGTTTCTTTGCTTGTTTTTCTCCAAGTGTGCCTCTTATACTTGAGTTTCTTAGAGTTGTTCCTTTGTGAATGGCTGGGTTAGCTCTCGCAAAGGCCATATCCAAGCTAATTGGCTTTTGTTTCTAACTTGTAGTCCCTATTCGCCTATCTCAGCTGCACTAGTATCAGATCTGACCTTTGAAGTTTGTGCTTATAGTGCTCTATCTCGTTCTCCAATGGACGTACGGCGGACAGATCTACTTCTCTCTTCGTTCTCTTGGGCGATGAACTTTCTCCCTACAGGGACGATCTACGGGTTTCTAATCAAAAAAATTCCATCGTGTTCTCTCTCTGAGGCACATCTCGAGGTAGCCGCATACACCATGGATTCCGAAGCCGGCAGCTCCCTAGCTCACTGGCGTCACCGTCTATCCTCTATGTTTTTCTACTTTAGCTTCCTCCTTGTTTCTTTGCTTTTTTTTCTCCAAGTGTGCCTCTTATACTTGAGTTTCTTAGAGTTGTTCCTTTGTCAATGGCTGGGCTAGCTCTCGCAAAGGCCATATCCAAGCTAATTGGCTTTTGTTTCTAACTTGTAGTCCATATTCGCCTATCTCAGCTGCACTAGTATCAGATCTGACCTTTGAAGTTTGTGCTTATAGTGCTCTATCTCGTTCTCCAATGGACGTACGGCGGACAGATCTACTTCTCTCTTCGTTCTCTTGGGCGATGAACTTTCTCCCTACGGGGATGATTTACTTTAACTTGCCTTGTCGTGAAGGAATCTTCCATAGTGGTGTCTTCTGAGATTCATCCGTCAGATCTACAAGGCTCGTATGCTCTGAGCTCCATTCCTCATCCTCCGAAACGAATCTACCCCTGTCGGAAAACCCAAAGACCCATACCCTTTCACTTCCATTGCCTTTCACAACTGAAAATCCTTGTGTGTGTTCTTCAATTCATAGCAAGACAAAGTCTGGCTACAATCGACTTAGCTTTGGTTCCATCAAAGATCTTTGGCTCCAGTACGGTAATATTGGTGTCCAAAGTTTCTCTTTGGCCATAGCTTCTGCCGCTCCCCAAATCTTGTCAAACTCATATGTTCTTACGCTGGCGTCAAGGTGTTTCAGTTTTCAGTGTTAGATTCATCACTCTCAATCTCTCCACCTTCAAGTGTTGAGCGAGACACCATATTCGACAGCTTTATTTCAGAAGTCGCAAGATCTGAGCACTTAAGTTGCTCTGCTCATGATGATCAATCTCTCCAAGCGATGAAAGCTTCGGTTCTTAACTTTGTCCTTTGCTCTAGTGGACACCTTAAGGAATCCTCAAAAGACAAGGAAATCATCTCCTTAAATAGGTATTGGCATCCTCTTACAGTTTTCATGCATCATCCAAAACCAGCTATTCCAATCGGAAGACAATGTTCAATGCCATCTCCAAATCTGAGATTCTTAAAGCTCTAGATAAGTCAACCTTTAAATTTATTTTTTTTGGATAAGTTTATTCAAATTTCCTCTCAACAGGCCGAGAGAGAGAGCCTTATCCACTTCCTCTTTTCCACAAGAGAGATTTTTTCCACCACAATCCCTCTTTGTAAGAGGTGATATTATCCCGGTATTCAAAACCGAAAAAAATTACCAATATCTTAACCGTTTGCTATCTTATGTGATGATTCACTTGGGACCTGTAGATGCAACGATCCTCACTTGGATGAGAGTCGAGGTTGTAGATGGTGTTGCGACGTCACATTTCATTGTAACTAATCGTTGGTTATTTGCAGGTCTCGAAGAGTGGTGTGTATCTTTTATAGATTGCATCACAAGTGTTTATCGGCTCGCATATCGTGGTTTGTACGATGATGCTATTAATTTTGTAATCGTGTAAACCTATTAATGAAGAAGTTAGTGCACAAAAAAAAAACCCTTACTTCATCATTAATATTACTTTTTATGCCGCTGGGCTTTTCTTTATTTAACAACATCTCTAAACCATCTTAAATCGATTGAATAACTAAAAGGACAATGTAGCATAACCTTAACAAACGAACCTCCGTTTCAGTTGACTGTCAAATTAAATTTCAGCTTCCTTGGTAACATAAACCGTGTTCTATAACCAGCCTATTAAATAAAGTGACATATCAATTTTTTATTCGTGAAACTTTATTCAAATGTATATCATCACTATTTAAGCATGTAATTTTGAACTCGGATCTACTACTAAGTTTAATAAATCATATTTTTATTAATAATTTAGTTTTCATCTATAATAAACCAACTCGGGTCAACTAAAAGAAAGAAGCTTAATATTAGCTACATTTTTAAAACATGAAGATCATTACTATCAAGGAAATGTGATTCATCTAAATATTGTTTTCATAACTACAAAAAAATCAATTGTGAAATATCCTTCATACTTTTGTTACAGTGATTGTATTTCTGTAAAATACTACCGTATCAAACCGATTGCAGTCCTATGGTTTGAAATCTAATTCTAAACTTCGTACCCCACAATCACGAATTATACTAAGTTTCAGTGATTTCCTATAATAACTCCTAATTTTAAACTATCACATTAACTAATACAATATTAATCTTTCCATAACACCTCCTAATTTATAGCTATAACATTTTGTATTAAGAAATCAATCTTTCAAATGAATTTGTACTTAACTAATGCATGTAACATTCATTCCCTATATATTATCACATAAATTGGATATATCTTTTCATTAATTTCAATTTCCTACGAAACAATTATTCGGGTTACCTAACTAGGATGAGAGGACACAAAACGCGGAAGTTACACAAAGATTATAGCTGCTCAAACTGCAAACAACCTGTTCATACACGTCCAAATTGTCCAAATAGCGAGAACTAATCTTCTCAGAAATCTGCTGGGAAGTCCTCTGTAAGTCGTCTGGACATCTTCTGTAAGTCTTACTTTAGTCTTTCGTAAATCTTCTGTAAGTCTTCCAGAGTATGTCTTCTTGAAGTTTTCTGTAAGTCTTCTGGAAGTCCTCGGTAAGTCTTCTGGATATCTTTGGTAAGTCTTTTGGATGTCTTTTGTAAGTCTTCCGGAGGATGTCTTCTTGAAGTCTTCTGTAAGTCTTCTGGAGGATGTCTTCTTGAAGTCTTCTGTAAGTCTTCTGGAAGTTTTCGATAAGTCGTCTGGATCTCTTCCAGCTATCTATCTTATGTCTTGTGCACTTATGTCTTATGTCTTGTGAAATTATGTCTTATGAATTTATCTTATGTCTTATGTCTTGTGAACTTATGTCTTATGAACTTATTTTATGTCTTGTGTTTGAATAGGTTCCTTCGTTAGAATTAGTTGTACAAAAGATTAGTACCCTACCTTGTTAATGTATTTCAAGGTTACAAAAGCATCAAACAAAAATTACACATTCAATCGTACATATCCAAGCCCTCAATACCGGTTTCTGTCTCATTGTTGCCAGGGGTGTCATCAAATAGCTCCGTAGCCATCTTCTCCCTAATACTCTTGACGTTCTTATCACAAAAGGCAAAAGGAAATGATTCCATTCCTAGAGCATGACACTCAATGTCAAGGTGAACGCACCACAATCACCAGCACGACACTGAGGTACTCCGGTAGTCACTCTCGCATATGTGAATGGCTCTACTGTATATTTGAATCGCTTTTCGAAGGAGGCAGCACATTCAACAAGCAAATAAGGTATCATCTTGGCAAAGGCTCCATTAACTCGGCGAGTTGAGCATGTCTAATATGGGAAATAATGCTGTCTTAGATGGTGATGTTCCTGTTTGGAATGGACACCCAAATAGCAATCCAATGATCGTTCTTGAAGTTCACTGGCGCATAAATATCATCCACCTCTGATCCCCAAACCTTCTTTGTTTCGAAAAATTTGGGTAGTAAACCTGCATAATAAACCCAACTCCCGACATGGAGCCGCCTTCCTAACCCGTTTATATCGGACTCTGACCTCTTAAACTCCCAGTACTTAAACGTCCACATCCTAGTAAGCACATGATCAAGAAAGCAAAGTCTAGCGGCCATAAAATGCTCTAGATTCCTATGGAACCGCTGCCTCAATAAATTGATAAAACCATCTATATGCTGCATTGAAAACATAACAAGTCAGAAGACTTCAAGAAGACATAACAAGTCAGAATACTTCAAGAAGACTTCCAGAAGACTTACTGAAGACTTCCAAAAGACTTATAGAAGACTTCAAGAAGACATCCTCCGGAAGACTTATAGAAGACTTCCAGAAGACATCCTCCGGAAGACTTACAGAAGACTTCCAGAAGACTTACAGAAGACATCCTCCGGAAGACTTAAAGAAGACATCCAGAAGACTTACAAAAGACTTCCAGAAGACTTCCACAAGTAAACCTTAAAAATCTTAGCGAGTCGTAGAGTCATTTTAGGGGTGTTTGGATGGTGGAATACCACAGACTTGGCCCCAATGGTCTTTTATCAAAAGCTACTTTATGATTCCTAAAAACAACAAAACAAGATCAACAAACAACAACAACCAACTTAATGTTTTGTGGGAGATTAGTATTTACGAAATTTTTTTCAAAAAATCAACAAGCAACTTATTGTTCTTTTTGTCAACGGGAGAAAATGGATCATAGCCAAGATCAGCCTTCTTGTTTGATACGATCACTTTGGATGTGTTGTTTCCCTGATAAGGAAACTGTTGTGATGTATCAAGCTTCCTATCTCGCTCACTATTCCCCTTGAGGAATGCCATGGTAGCATCTTTCTTTACCTGACATCTCTCTTCCTCCCTATCTAAATCTGATGTGGTTGGTTCAGTTTTGTCCATAATGACAACACTTGGGTCTTCCACCTCCGCGACCCGAGGTGCATTGATACTACTCATTTGTTTTTGGTCTTTGTTCACACTTCATTCTTTCTCCTCATTCACACTCTCACTCTGCAGTTTCGAGTTCAATAGAAATGTCAAAACAAGTACCAAACATAACAACTTCAATCCACATAAAATTAACTTAGCCAAAGGTTCCAATTAACAAATCAAACACATGTACCATCCATCCAATCAACAAATGAAACAAGATCCATACAAATGAAACAAAATACAACTTTCACTTCTTATTCTTAGTATTTCTCTTCACTTTGATTTTGGGAGAGGTTTCAGTACTAACCCCAAGTTCGTGCGCAGCCTTATCTGACTCTGAAACTGTGAGTTGAAGTTCATTGTGGTTGATTCCACCTTCTTCTCCACAGCTTCAATCCTATCGGCAAGAATCTTAATCTCCTTTAGGCACTGCCCAAACCCATCAGTCATAACTTTCGTCAAGTTCTTGAAACTTTGTTCAAGATCTTCTTTCTTAACCCCACTCCACGAAACATAAGTCTCAGTACGAGCTTCAGAACAAGCCTCAGAACGAGCCTTAGAGACTGTACGAAGTTTCTTCCAGGGTCTTCTTTCTTCCTTCAAAGAAAGCTCAAGAGATTCATCCTTAACAATGATAACCTTTGGATTGGTCCACGACTTAGTACCATGGTCTACCCAGCACTCTTTGCCTCACTTCATCTTACCTTCACCACCACACATGAGATTCACGAGGTTTTCAACTGCCACATCGGTGTTATTATTGTCCCACTGAGGGAACAATTCACCAATCTCCTTCACCACAAGGTTCACCACGCGAGTCTGCAGAAAGTAATGAATATCAAGTTAGATACTGAGACAATAATCACTACCATACTATTGGGAATAATCAGACATACATGTGTGATGATACCCTCTTTACAAATTTTCGTCCTTATGTCCCTTATAAGCCATCAAAGAAGGACTAGGTTTGTTCCGTATGGGCTTTCCATGCTCCGCAGCAAAGTCGGGCAGAGCGAAGTAGATCCAAACTTGGATTACTTGAACAAACCCATCAATGGTATAATATTTTGTCAAATCCTTAGCCTTCACAGAGTCCATAAGGATCTTAAACGCCAATCTCCCCCATGGGTAGGTCTCACAGTCTTCTAGATTCATCACTAGCCTGGCAGGACTAGCCCGTGTAACGGATGTGGACTTTCGTCCTTCAATGAATCCTTTGTAGATGGCTAGGTATCCCAGCCTCATGCGGTCATCCCGAGACCACTGTCTACATCTCCCACACCCCGCCACTATTTGCTGGGAGCTTGGACCAGAATCAAAGTCAACACCCATCAACTCCCAGAACCGATACAACTCCTTTATCATCCCTACATGAGGATTATCCACATGCTCAACATACTCCAGTTGAGACCGTTGAGATGTTCGAACTCAATGAGTGAAAACCTCACCGGCTCTGAACCAATGTGACTCCAAAGCTCGTACTTCTTCTTGACATCAAGCTGAAAACAGAGCATATAGTGAACCAGCATAGACGCCCAACCAAAGTTAAACTCCCAAAACTTTATGAAGACTCCCAACCTAGAGTTCCCCAGCCCCTCCCATTCATCAGCATGGAGAGCATCCTTTACAACAAGAAGTAATCCAGAGTCATCGGTATGATATCCAATGCTCTTCAATGGAATGGGCTCTTCCTCTAGGGTGAACAACCTCTTCGGGAGTTATGGTAATTCCATTTTATAGCCTGCAAACAATGACAAAACAACATCTCAAACATAAAAAAACACACCAAGAGTTCTATGCTAACATCCAGACTCTGGAAGACTTTGGAAGACTTTGGAAGACTTACGGAAGACTTCAGAAGACTTACGGAAGACTTCAGAAGATTTACGGAAGACATTCCAAAGCTTACCAAAAGACTTACAGAAGACTTACTGAACACTTACCGAAAACTTACCGAACACTTTATGGAAGACTTCATGGAAGACTTCCGGATGGCTTCCATGAAGTCTTTCGGATGACTTCCATGAAGTCTTCCGGATGACTACCATGAATACTTACGGATGACTACCATGAACACTTACGGATGATTTCCATGAAGACTTAGGGCAGACTTCCGGGAGACTTACGGACAAATGGGTCAACTTGAGGTCGGAAAGGAAATAAATAGAGGAAGAAGTCACGGGGAGAAACAAACGGTTTCAGATCTGAAATAAAGAGTAACCGCTTAGTTTAATCTACTATAATACACTTGGGAGATGAAAGAGATATAAGATTGGCCGGAAAAAACAAGATTAGATGGAGTGAAAACGACGGAGAAGAGATTCGTAGGAAATCGTCACAGTAATCGCCTTAGAAGAGGAGGCTAGGGTTTTCACCAACTTTTTGTCTTTTCTGAAACACCGAAAAGTAAAAAAAAACAGTGAAAAATACTATTTATGTCTACTGTAAATTATCAAGTTAGGTTAAATATATTTTGGTTTTTTCCGATAAATTTCAAATGGAAGGTAAATTAAGTTCCGGTTTGGTTTGGAAGACTTCTTGAGAAGTCTTCTCGGAGTCTTTCAGGAAGTCTTCCAGTAGTTAGAAGACTTCTCGAGAAGTCTTTCGGGAAGTCTTCCAATTCGGAGTCTTCAGGGAAGTCTTCCAGGAGTTAGAAGACATCCCGGGAAGTCTTTTGGAAGTCTTCTGAAACCCTAAATCAATTAACTAACCAAAAAACACTTCCTTAAACATAAAATAAACTTAGAAAGTGTTTAAAATCAACTTATTAGAGGATCACTAATACATATTCGTCAAATTCAAAAAATAAAAAGTTAAAAAGATAAGATTTCAAAATCTTCGGCTAAAACTACCTACAATGCTATAATATATGTTACTAAGCCCTCAACCAATGAATATCATGACTCATTCTACATTAAATCATCTAGGTTGAAAAGAATTCAATTTTATTTAATATAACTTTACATCATTTACAAATGTTTGTGGTTACATGATTTATATTTTCCCCCATATAAATATATTTTATAAATTTTATAAATTAATTTTAAGATTTATTGTTTAAGAATACTTCTAGAGAAGTCTTCTCAGAGAAGACTTTTGGAAGACTTTCGGAAGACTACTGGAAGACTCACGGAAGACTTCTAGAAGACTTCGTCATTAGGCAGGAATTTGAATTTCACTGAAATTCAAGCGGGAAAATTGTAGAGTTCTCTGTGAAGTCTTCCATGAAGTCTTCTACTGCATTATATGTTAGTCTTCCGAAACCCTAAAATCAATTAACTAACCAAAAAACAATTCTTTAAACATAAAATAAACTTAGAAAGTTTTTAAAATCATCCTTTTAGAGGATCACTAACACATATTTGTCAAATTCAAAAAATAAAAAGTTAAAAAGATAAGATTTCAAAATCTACGCCTAAAACTACCTACAATACTATATCATATGTTACTAAATCATAAACCAATGAATATCATGACTCATTCTACATTAAATCATCTAGGTTGAAAACAATTTAATTTTAGTTGAAATAAATTTACATCATTTACAAATATTTGTGGTTACATGATTTCTATTTTTCTCCCATATAAATACTTTTTAGAAATTATTTTTAAGATCTATTGTTTGAGAACCGTAGAAGACTTACAAAGAAGTCTTCTCACGCGAATAAGTTATTATGGTAAAATTGAATACAGTTTTTTTGTTTGCTCACAATGAGTTTGTTGTATTTTCAATAGCCTTTTGGGTTACTTTTGCATTTGATTGAATTTGGGGTAGACAATACACTTTTGCATTTGAAATCAAGTTTTGAGTCATTTTTATCAATTTCCCCTACAATATAAGAATAAATAAACATACAATATAAGAAATATAAATACTACATGAAACATCTATCATAATATTAGAATGAGAAAATATACAATAGAATAAAAATAAATAATAAATAAATGGGAAAATTAAAATTATATCACAAGTTTGATACAACTTTGCAAATTTACTTTTAATGAATGACAATTTTCAAAAATACCTTAACTTTTTGATGAAAGTAGACTTAATAGAATTTTCTAAATATTTATAAAATATTTAAAAACTCAACCTCACCTCTTTAACACTAAACCCTAAACAATAGTCACTAAAGTGTAAACCCAAATGTTAATATATTTTTGATAATGTGTATTTTTCCAAAGTTGTACTTAAGTTATGATATTCTTAGCAATTTCTCTAAATAAATATACAATATAAGAATTGGAAAAACTACATTAAGCATCTATTTTAAAAATGTATAGTAAGAATATACAATATAAGAAATATATAAATATTACATTAAACATCTATTATAATATTATCATTTGATATAAAAGCAAAAAAAAATAGAATAAATAAATATATTATATAAGAAAAATAAATAGTAATTAAATATACAATATAAGAGTATTCATATTATTAACATTTAAAAATCAAAATAGTTCTGCTCGTAGCGCGCATTAACCCCTAGTATTGATAAATGGTAATTATATATATACAATCAATCATGTAAGGAATTTTCTAAAAAATATAAAGGTTAAAAAACACCAGCGTTGACGGACGGATCAAAATCTAGTCTTTTATTAACACTCAATCCAAGTATATTCTTTTACAAACCGAGAGATACACACACACATATATATATATATATATATATATATAGTAGTTTTGATGCATAAAGAAAAGAGACATTACTGGAAGAGAAAAGGAAATCCACAGGATCGAGTTTGCTAAAAAAGGAAATCATAATCTCTTATATATTAATTAGTGCACATAACATATTTTGGTGACCACGTGTTATCACTATTATGATTCTTAAAATGTTTAGAAAAATTGGTTGGTTCATCTGAACATATATTATAGTTTTCTTTAAAATAACTATCAAATTAATTAGTAGTGTATAAAAAATATTCTCCATTCTTTCCTTCAATAAATCTATGGAATTACGTAATATAGTTAACAAATATATGATAATTAATGATTTTGAATAACAAGTATTTGATAACAATTTTTTTATCCTCCATCATTTTTTAAATTTTTATATTCTTAAAAGAAATTAAACAATCACATTAAGAATATAATAAAAAATTAAATTTTTTCTTATATGCTATATTTTGTATTTTTTAAACGATTATAAATTACTAAGACTCTTAAAAATCCACATTGAATTTTTTGTGATCAATGATTTAAATTTTTTTTGTTATAATAAGATACAAATAATCATAAAATCATATAAATATGAAGTCTCATTTAATATATATTCAGATTATATATATATATATATATATATCAATATCGTTTAAATTAAAATATCATATATATATACATAAATATATTAATTTAAAAATTTGCATTGAGTAAAAATCCCCAATTAATCAATATTTACAATAATAAAATAATATTGTTGTAAGGAAAATATAAAAATATTAATAAAATCATATGAGTATGAAACCTCAATTAATAAATATTCATAAAATATACTATATATCTATGTCAATATCATTTAATTTTAATAACATACCATATAAAATAAATAAATTATTATTTTAATTTTTACCAACAAAATTTTTGTGTAAATAAAAAGAGGGATTATTTTTATTTATGTGTTTACACCAGTTTAATTATATATCCAATAATTACTCACTTCAAAATTATTCAATATATTTAGTATTGCATAATACGTTGATGAAAATAAAATAAATAATAATATGTATAAATAATTTGTATACATAACTAGTCCATTCCATAAAATTGTGAATCTCCAATATTAATTGATCATATCATTTCAAAAAATCTAATTCTTTATATCGAAGTGAGATGGTTAATTATAACATCCAGATGATATCATTGAAGCCCAATGTAAATTAAATATGTTTTTTTTAAAAATTATCAAGAGACATGATACTACTAATGAAGCTTATATTGACGGTTTATTATTATACGTTTGGGGTCTTATGAAATGATGGTTGAACAATGAAATTTAGTATTCAACGATTATTTATAAATTTCATTCTCCGGATAATCACCTAGTATGCTTATAAAGGTAAAGCTCTAGTTTACAAAAAAGGAAATATGTATGGTGTGCATCAAGTCACCTTGGGTTAAAAAAGGATTCTGATCATCTTGATCGAGATTGTCGCTAATTGAGAAAGCGCGATCTAACGCCCTGTCGCAGTATGAAGTTATAAGATGGGGAATAATAAACCACAGCCTGCCATCTTGCAATTAGATCGGGAAAACGTTCGTCGGTTTATAAATAAGGAAAAATAAAGCAGAGGTGAACCGGTGCTCGTAGAGCTATCCGGGAAAGTACAAATCGGTATAATGCAAGGTAGATGAAACCCTAATTCTAGCACCGAGTCTGTGTGTGTGTGTATCCTCCTATTTTATTTTCTCTTGTTCTCCTTCTATAGACGCTCGTTCCCTTGTTGCCCTAGGCTGGTTCACCCTAATGGGACTTATCTTGTAGAGACCGGCTTATCAGGCCAACAAGAAAAACTACTGAGCCGAGAGCTTTTGGTTGGCCATGATTCGGTCGGCTAAAAACGATCCTTCCTCAGCTAAAAGCGGTCTTATTGCCGAGCTAATATGCTTGCTTTGGGTCCCGCAAGCCAAGCTGATACTTGAAGATCGATGGGCCAGACATGCTATCTGTTGGGCCTTGTGGAGGGGTGAAATCCACCTCCTACAGTAAGTCCCCCCCAGTTCACGTGTAAGTGGTGTAGCTAATTTCAGCGAATTTGTAGATCGGGTCCGTAGGATAATTGGTCTTGTCATTAGGGAGTATACCGTTAGTTCAGACGGTTTGTCGATACAGTTTGTCGTCAGCATTGATAATCCATTTGTGCATTTTCTCGCGTAAATTTTGTCTGTTATCTCCATTGGTTGTCTCTCGAAACGAAACTAACTAGGTCGACAGTCGTTGAACCCGAAGATCTTCGCGCGGTTTACTTTGGTCTTTTATGGGGAAACCGGTTAAGGCTGAACCAACTTCCGGTTCTCGTAGGTTGTGCGGAGAAGCAAAACCGTCGCGAGAAAAAACGTGGGCATTTTGGGTGGTTTTGAGGCCCATTTCGGCCTTTTTAGACCTAATAATGGCGCCTCTGGAAAATGCGCCTCTCTTTCCTTTATAAATAACCGACCCCCCCCCCCCTTTGACGACTCCATTCTTCTCTGCGGTCTCAGGTAATTTCTCTCTCTCCCCCTCTTCGCTCTTCTCTCTATATCTTATCGTAGATTAGGTAGTGTCTTATTCTGGCAAAAATCATGCAGCCAAAAGAGAGATTATCGTGAGAGCGGAAAGGAAATGCGGTTGATAGTGCGTTGAGCTCTGTTAGGGAGGTTGCAGCTGATGGTAATTATCTCAATGAATTCAACTCGATTCATCGAGAGGCGATGATGGACACTATGAACATGGATTTTTTGCAAAGAATTTTAGTCGCTGACTTGGCGTGATTAGTTAGGGGCGAAGACGATGGCCATGCTGCCATTGATGCCCTGGCGATGCAGGGAGTCGGTTGACTCGTCCTGACTTCCTCCCAACTTGTTATCATCCGGGTGGAATCTTTGATGAACTCCCGGATGTGGCTCCCGAGTTACTGTGTCCCTCGAACGGGGAGGGACAATCTTGGAATAATGTAGGAGAACCCCGGTCTACACCAGGCAGCTTGAAGAAGCTGATGAAGGAGTGCAACGCTGTGGCTGTGACCTTCCTCATTCCCTCGTACACTCATAGGCCTTGGTCCCCGCCAGTGGGGGTATCAATGCGTCTATGAGTCGTACTTTCAGAAGCATACAAAACTCTTGTTCCCGATACCCCGACTAATAACATCGGATATCTTTCACCGGGACGTGGCCATCAGCCAATTCCTGAATGGTTTCTTCCGTATTACAGTCGCACTGATAGTGATGGCAGATGAGATTGATATATCGCTTAGCGTACGTAATTTCGAGAAATTATGCTTCATAGAGCCGATGCCAAACGGTTTGTACTCGGTGAAGATGCGGCCGAACTACAACACAAACACTGGCCATCCGAACAAGACGCTGACTAGAAGCGCCACTACTTCTATATCAAGTATGACGAATCTGCGTTTGAAGAACCGCCAAGCAACTTTACGAAGATCCCATGGTATTCCGGATGCGCGTAGCATTGGTCCGGATAAACCCCAATTTATTGCTTCTTCCCCACCAATAATCCCAACGCCTTCAACTCGTTCTAAAAAAATAGGATTTCGTGTAATCAGTTTTTGATATTCAACAACCTCTGTTAAAAAATAATCACAAAAATCCAAGCATTTATCTATCCAACCATAAGGTAAATCCGCCGCTATTCCTCCAATACGAAAAAAATTATGCATCATTCTCATACCGGTGGCAGCTTCGAATAGATCATATACAAATTCTCGTTCTCTGAAAATATAGAAAAAGGGAGTCTGTGCCCCAATATCTGCCATAAAAGGGCCAAGCCATAACAGATGAGAAGCTATACGACTCAATTCCAGCATAATTATTCTGATATAGCTGGCCCTTTTAGGAACTTGAATATTTCCTAATTGTTCTGGTCCATTTACTGTTATTGCTTCTGTAAACATAGTAGCTAAATAATCCCACCGCGTTACATAAGGTAAATATTGTATAATTGCTCGGTTTTCTGCAATTTTTTCCATTCCTCTGTGTAAATAACCCAATATGGGTTCACAGTCAACAACATCCTCACCGTCTAGAGTAACAATTAAGCGAAGAACACCATGCATGGATGGGTGGTGAGGTCCCATATTGACTATCATAAGATCTTTTCCTGTAACTGGTCTCTTCATAAGTTTTTCCTTGATTCGTTCTGGTATGAATTAGATTGCTGAAAAAGAAGTTTATTCAAAAATTCAAGATCTAAAAAATTAACTAATTCACAATTTTGGAATTTAACGAGTTTTTAATTCCCGAATATTCAACTGATTAATTAATTCTTTATAACGTACTCTATTTTTTTTTGACAAATAAGCCAGCAGTCGTTGACGTTTTCCCAGAATTTTTCGTAGACCCCTCTGAGATAAATAATCTTTTCTGTGCAATTCCAAATGTGAAGTAAGTCTTCGTATCTTATTAGTGAAACTGAATACTTGAAATTCAACAGATCCCTTGCTTTCTTCTTTTTTTTCTTGAAATGAAATGAATGTATTTTTTATCATAAAACGAAATCCTTCCCTTTTTAATATGAATTGAAAGATATGAATTTTACTGATCAGTAATAATAATGGTAGTTTTTTTGTACAAGGATCCGAATTGAATTATCAACTTCTTAATTATTCTTAATTCAAAAAAAAAAAAGTCTAAATTTCGATCTAAAAAAGGAGGATTTTAAAAATTTATTTATGGATCCGCTCTGAGTGGTATCTATGTCATTAATTCAATGAATCTCATGTATAACGATTTAATTTAAAACAATCCCTCACATTTGTGCATCAAATTGTTTTCATATACCGTAACTTATATTATATATTTTTCATATACCGTAACTTATATAGTCAAAATCTAGAAAAAAGGATCTACCATTAATGCATTTGAAATCGCGTATACATGTGTATTCTTATCATACTGAAATGATTTCCGTTAGTCGTATTAAACCAATAGCGATTCATACAAGCTAAATCTTCTAATCGAAAATTAGGCCAAAGAAAGGATTTTAATTTAATTAGGTTTTTTTTATCCTTATCAAGATCTTTATTTTTATTCAAAACTGTGGTCAAGTTTTGAATATTTGTATCAAATTTTGAATTTCTATCCCTTGCATTTTCTTTTTTTAAATTGAAACAAATTAGAATTCGAAATTCTTTACGTCGTTTAGGGGATAGAATAGTTTCAGGGACATAGAGCTGTCAGATGGGCGAGCCCATGTCCATTAGCCCATATCCGTTTGTCCATTTACTCTTTGTGGACAAAGAGTGACCATGTCCATTAGAGACCATGTCCATTAAGGACCAAACCCACAAACACCCATATTTATATGGACTGCCATGGAGACCATTAAGTACCATTTAAGAAAATTTTGAATTTCAATCTATAAACCTATAAATACAAATACAAGTTTATAAGATTAAAATTCATCCATAAATCCACAAGTAGAACAATTAAATATTCAAAACATTATAATATGATTTTTATAATATTGACGGGAAAATAAGATTCTGTAATCTCAGTTTTGAGATTTTGGCGGGAAATTTCGATTTTGCAGGTTTGGCGGAAAATCTTGGTTTTGAGATTTTGGCGGAAAATCTCGATTTTGCAATTTCAGCGGAAAATCTCAGTTTTAAAATTTTGGCTGGAAATTTCGATTTTGCAATTTTGGCAAAAAAACTTGGTTTAAAGATTTTGGCGGGAAATCTCGATTTTGTAATTTCAGCGGGAAATCTCGATTTTGAGATTTCGGTGAGAAATCTCAGTTTTGAGATTTTGGCTGGAAATCTCAGTCTTGAGATTTTGGCGGGAAATTTTGATTTGCGGTTTTGGCGGAAATCTCGATTTTGCGATTTTAGCGGGAATTCTCGAATTTGAGATTTTGGCGGGAAATTTTGATTTTGCGGTTTTGGTGGGAAATCTCAGTTTTGAGATTTTGGCGGGAAATCTTGGTTATGCGATTTTGGCGGGAAATCTCGGTTTTACGGTTGGAAATCTCGGTTTTGAGATTTTGGCGGGAAATTTCAATTTTGCGGTTTTGGCGAGAAATCTCAATTTTGAGATTTTGGCAGGAAATTTCGGTTTTGCGATTTTGGCGGGAAATCTCGGTTTGCGATTTTGGCGGGAAATCTCGGTTTTGAGATTTTGGCAAAAAATCTTGGTTTTCAGATTTTGGCAAAAAATCTTGGTTTTCAGATTTTGGCAAAAAATCTTGGTTTTCAGATTTTGGAGTGAAATCACAGTTTTGCGATTTTGGTGGGAAAACTCTATTTTGCGATTTTGGCGGGAAAATTTGGATTTTATGGTTTTGATGGAAAACTCGATTTGGCGAAAACACTTTTGATTTTGATAGAGATCAAATGACAAAATTTTAGAAACCCTAATTTTTGGTGACCATTGGGTGAACCATGTTCATATAGTCCAAACCCATTAACGCCCATGGTCTAATGGTCTAGTGATTTTTGTCCATTTAAAACCCACATAGACAAATGAGTATCACCAAAATTGACCACTTTACATATGGACATGGGCAACCAATGGTAGGCCCACCCGTTTGACAGCTATACATGGACAAAGAAATCATAATTCTTTTTTTTATGAATATAGCTTTTTGATCTTTTACTTATTTTTTGTTTGTTTTTATGAACCAATGAAATCCCGATGGTTCTATATATAATAAGTTGTCCATCGTTTTTTACAGACAAACGGACAGGTTCAACAATCAATATTCCTCTTTTCATTAATTTTGCAAAAGTGAAATTCTTCTGAATCATTAGTTAACTAATTGGCGCGCTTTAGGAATAGTCAAAGCCATACCCAATCTAAAAAGGATGTTCCCCAAAGGCATTTCAAGTAATTGTAACAAAACTTGACCTGTTGACCCCTTGGTTTTCCCCCGATACGAACATATTTAAGTAATTGGTGTTCTGTAACACCACAATGAAAACAAAATTTTTGTTTTTCGTATAAACTACTACTACTTTGAGTTTTTTGGAATTATCGTATCGGTAGATCTCCGTTTTTTGACTGAATATCCTTTATCGCGTTACTAACCTGTTTTTTTTTTTGTCGTGCAGTTGATCACCTGAATACGATCGATTACCCGGAGGGTTTCTTTGATAAAGCTCGGGCTTTAGCAGCACTCAGTCATCAATGTTGGCCTGACATAAGCGAGAAGAGAGAGTTCTCCGAGCTTTGGAACGCATCGCTAAATGTTAGTCTTTTCTATTACTCGTTTCCTTTCCTCTCTTTTCTTTTTGTCGTCAAATTTGAATCATCATTTTTTTGTCGGTTGTGCAGGTGATTGGGCTTCTGACTTACCCACCCAAATTCTTTTCGAAAAGGTGACTATCACTTTTATCGAGAGAAGAGCAGCAACAAGTGAGTAGAGCCAAAAAGATGAAAGCTTTTTTGGATATCAGTGCTGTGGTTGAAGGCTAGTTGGGGTCATCTGGCGTCGATCTTATGGCGATGATCGACAGAATGGATCTTGAGGGACTAGAGCATACAGATCCTCAGTTGGGGGTAGCTCCTGCTGTAATTGATCCGGGGGTCGAGGAGGCGAGTCTCGATGCGGAAGCTACCGGGCCCAAGAAGAAGGGTAGGAAGAGGTCAAGGGATGATCCTCCCATTGCCACATACTAGGGGGCCTGCCTGAGGCCGGAGAAGACGCAGACGGATAAGCATCCTGAAAAAGGAAGAAGAAGAAGAAGAAGAAGAAGAAGAAGAAGAAGCCAACTGAGACGAGCCTATACTCTGGTGGTGAGGCGATAATCCAAGAAGCTTTTGTTCATGATGGACCTGGAAACTAGTCGGCAATCCAGATGGGGGATACTCTGAACCTAGCTCTTATGACAGAGCGATAGGAGGTTTCGCCCGAGATACCGCTCAAGAAGAAGAAGAAGTCCTCTGATGGGAAGATGGAGGAACCACCCACTTCTGAGGGGCCGGACGCTCAGAAGACGGGTGCTGATATTAAGGATGACTTCGGTCCATCAGACGGTTCTGTTGTGCAGATTATTCCGCAATCCGCCGGGGGCTCGGTAGCAATTCTTAACCGAAAGCCTCGAGTGGCATTCCCCGACCATGTTGAGTTTACTAACGACGGTGACACCCCCACTGGTTTAAAACGATGGTCGATGTGCTGAGATGGTTTGTCAAATTAGAGGGGGGCCGAATGATATGCCAGCCATTGATGATCTAGTGTTGAAGGACGATTACATCGGTGCTGTCCGGGCCTCATTGCTGGTGAGTGATTTTACTTTAACTATTTCTCTTTTTTTTTGTTTTGCGGTTTCTCGATCCTGAGCGATTTCATCCCATTGCCAGAGCGAATGAACATTTTGTGGAGAAGTATGATACACAGCTGAAGAAGACACTCGTCCAGCTGGGCATATCCGAGAAGATGGCCGAGTCCAAGAATAGGTGTATCGCCCGCCTAAAGAATGATTTCAGGACCATGTCTGAGAAACGTATCCAGGAAATGGATCGTGCAAACAGTCAGAGGAAAGCTCAAAAGAATAAAGCTGACGGTCTTGAAGCTGAGCTTAGAACCGTTCGGGCGGCGATGGAAGGGCTCCAGCGGGAGAAAGCTGCCTTGGAACAGGAGAAGGCCGACTGGAGCGAGATAAGGCTGCCGCCTCCCTGAGGCATGTGGGGGAGGTCACTCGGCTGAAGGATTCTCGGAGCTTCGAGGTTACCCACGAGAGAGTAAGGGTACAGACGGGTATGGTCACAAAATGAAACCGTTCCTTTAACAACATTCGCAACCGGGAAGCTCGTTACGACTCCTATGATACGGCTCATTGCATGTACAACAAGACGTTCGGGACGAGAAAATGTCTCGAGATGCTTAAGAGGAAGGGATCTGATATTCCCTAGGCGACAACTGAGTTGTTCGCCGTGCAGGAGAGCCACTTCAGGAAAGAAGCATCCCGACTGGAGGTTGGCGAGATTCTGAAAGCTGGCCTCTCCTTTTCTCCGCTCATTATTGAGTCTAAATTTCTCAACGAGCATGTTCTGGCGGGAATTTATCCGTACGGTTCCAACGCTGGTCTGATCGATCCAGAGACTGCTGCTAACCTCCAAACTCCGAGTCATTCCCTCGGTGATCCTTTAGGCGAACGACATGAAGAGTCGTTGACTAATGTTGATCCTACGCGAGCTGGGACTAAATACGATACGAACAAAGAGGCATCAGGTGTCGATCCTCAAACTGATAACAAGGACCTAGCTCCAAACTTGGCAGGTAAGCATATTGATGCTAGTACTGAGGATTCGGTCGAGGTTTCTGATGCTTCGTATGAAGACGAGGAAGATTCAGGTGAGAGGCCATTGGAACTAAGTCTCGTCGAGGAGGAAATAGGAGTTGGCAATGGACGGAACCAAATTTCTTCCCGATTCAGGTGCGCGAACCGGAGGAGATGGAACCGGTCAAGCTGAAGGGTGATCTCCTGATTGTTGTTGTTTTCTGTGATATTTTTTTTACTTCGGTCTTTTCTTTGTTTTGGCCTCGGGAGGCATTTGTTGTTCGTAATACTTCGAGACCTTTGTTTCCCAGCTATATGCCGGTTATTGTACTTTGGATTCGATTGATTTTTCAGTAAGTCATAGTTTCATCTTTTAGACTTAGAAACTGTCGAATCGTCTGATTATTACCGCTTGGGCGTGTCTGATGTAATCCTGCAGCCGGACGGTCATTTGACCGTGGCCTGGGATTATGGACCGAACCGAAGATACGAGCTTTGGTCCGAAGTAATTCTTTTACCTGTTTGTAGGAATTTTAAGATTTTTATCGGGCTGCTAGTACTTTAGGCAAATAGTGATCAGTTCGAAGTAACTCAGTAAGCCGCAGTTTGTTTGATTGGATACTTAGAGTTATCGAACCTCTCTTTGTGTTTTAATTTTTGGGCCGGCTCGCTAGAATCTGATTGATAATCAGGCTTGGATACGGCTAAGGGAAAATTCATATATCACTTTAAACGACTACGGCTTTTGATCGGCCAACCCATGCTCGAAATCTATTACAGAGATCAAAGATCGTCGTTTTGGTTAGTTGGTCATTGTTATGACGTAGCTAAATCCCCCGGATACGTGTCTAATCAGGACATATCCGATGATTGGGGACGAGTGCTAGTACGCAGTCCACTGCTCGATTCGCTTCGTAATGCCGGGGCGTTAGCATCGTAGAGTCGTAGAACCAGAATGGATCTGGTCTTGCTGAAGACATTTTCTGACTTAGAAAGATGTTTGTTTTTTGTTACGACTGGACCGGTTAAGGCTGCCTACGTACCTCTAAAGAGGATCAAGTCACTATTAGTTCTTTTTTTCTCGAATAAAAGTGGCGGTTAAGGCGCATTTACTCGGATTTTTTTTTCTTGAGTAAAAGTGGTTGTTAAGGCGCATTTACTCAGATTTTTTTTTGAATGTGTGAGTAAAAGTGATTGTGAGTCATTTACTCGTATATGTAAGTCCTCTAATAATAGTATCGTCGGAGGTGCATGGAGTTCCATGCCCGTGGTATGGCTTCACTGGTGGAAGTTTCTAGTCGATAGACGCCTGGATTTACGAGAAGTTTATAGTCGATAGACGATGGAAGTTTATAAGGCCCTTCCCAGTTCTTGCCAAGATTTATGGCCTTCCATTCCTTAGTGCTTTCGAAAACCTTTCGCAGAACGAGATCGCCCTACTCGAGAGGTAGTGATTTGAATTTTTGGGCGTAGTAACTCTCGACCTGGTGTTGGTAATTTTGGATGTGAAGCAGCGCTTGGTCGCCCCTCTCTTCAATTTCGTCCAAGGCATCGAGTAGCATCCCGTGATTCAACTCGACGTTTTGGGGAATTTTAGAGCGTTGGAGGCTAGTGACGTTTACTTCGGCGGGGACCATTGCCCCGACTCCGTAGGCCAACGAGAATGGAGTGGCTTTTGTCGCTCCACACGGTGTTGTTCGATGTGGCCACAAGACTCCATCCAATTCGTCAGCCTAACGGTCTTTCTTCAAATCGAGGCATTTTTTATTCCGTCAATGATCATTTTATTTGATGCCTCTGCTTGTCCATTTCCTTGCGGGTATCTTGGGGTTGAGGTGCTTTGGATGATTTGCCACTTATCGCAGAACTATCAGAATTTGCTCGATATGAATTGGGATCTGTTATCGGTGATGATTTTGTAGGGTAGCCCGTTTTGGCAAATAATATTTTCCAGACGAACCTCTGAACTTCTTAGTTGATGATTTGGACAAATGAATCTGCCTCTATCCATTTTGTGAAGTAATCGGTCAGGACTAGAACGAATCGTCGTTGCCGAGAATTTGGCATTGGGCCGACAATATCCATAACCCATCGCATGAATGGATATGGTGCGGTCATTGTACGTAACCGTTTTGTCGGAAAATGGATATCAGAGCACACATGTCGTAGCGTTGAGCGTATGACTCACAGTCGGTGTTCATGGTTGGCCAGTAAAAGCCGAGGCTTTTGACTTTTAGAGCCAAGACTCTTCCATCTGAATGGTTATCGACCGCGCCTTTGTGCGTTTCCGCCATGACAAGTTTGGTTTCTTCACTATTGATACATTTGAGTAGGACTTTATTGGCGGTCCAACGGTGAAGGTCCCAATCCATGATGACGTAATGGGTACTGCGTGTTTATAGTCGTTGCGCGGCCCATTTCTCGATGGGCAGTTTCCGTCTGCGAGGTAGTCGATGAAATCCGTTCACCAATCCGTGACTAGTTTTTTGGGCTGCTCCGTGGTAGAATCTTGCTCCATGTTCGTCGCATTGTCAATAGGGGCTACGAAGAGGCTTCTCTCAGCAGGTAACTCGATGCACGGTTTCTCATTTCAATGTATGGGGATCGTTCATTTAACTTGGTCATGTAGCTTGCTTCCTAGTGCTGCGAGTGTCGGCACATACGTTCTCTCCTCTGGGGACTTTGGTGAGCTCGAAGAACTCAATGTCCCTGGATAGGTCTTGTACGAGCTTGAGGTAGGCGTTCATTTGTTCATTTCGAGCATCATAGTCGCCGCTGAATTGGCTTGCGACTAGTTGTGAATCGCAGTAAGCGCTAAGTCGTCTTGGCTTGACGACTTTTGCTAGGTGAAGTCCCGTGATGAGTTGTAACTGTTGTACCAATTACACAAAGTACTTAATATCGCTTTAAACCGCAACCATCCCCATGTGTAACCTCATGCAGTCGCATCTATAGCCAATGCGTTTACATTCCTCGAACCTTTAATTGGTTAAGAATTTGGATTTAGTTTTTGTGTGGTGGATTTTAGTGTTTGAAGTTTAGAATTTAGGATTTAAGATATAAAATTTAAAATAATAGTATAAAATATATGACTTATTAAGGATTATTTAATTTTTTTACTTTAATGAAATGACTAGATTTTGATCTGCGCTTAGAATTCATGGATTTTTTTTCACTTATTGATCCAAAATTGATTTAAAAACTAATATAGTTTATTTTTCCAATCTTAACAATTGAGTTTTTATGTTTTTTCATTTTTTAAAGTGTGCTATTTGTTCGAAATAGATTTAAAGATGAGATGTCGGATTTAATACTATATATATATATATATATATATATATTCCATATTGAAGGATAATGTGTTTTCATTATTGAAATCTATTACTATAAAGTACAGTTCCTCTCTCAAGAGGCTGCCACCTCATCAAATGGGGATGTTTATAGCTTTACACCTGTCCATTTGGTAATGGGCTTTCGTATCTGTATCATATCTGCTGATGGGCTTTGTTACTATCCAATTAAATTGGAAAGCCCAACAAAACCCACTCACCTTAAATCAACCTCTCCATCCGGCGATTAGGGTTCTTGAGGAACTCCCTCACCTCTTCGATCTTCTTCTGACTTTTCGTTTCCCTCCGTTCATCTCAGTATGACTCAATGACAATTATGATATGAGACGTGACTCTCCGCTCCGTGGGTACCCTAAACGTCAGAGCGTGTTTCATGTCGGTTCAGTCTCGATTCATTTCGTCCGAACTGTTACAAATCGCATGATGAATCGTCATTAACCAAGCTTTAATTCTTCATGCCCACTGCTATTATAATCTCGCTTTTGAAGAATCTAAACCATTTTGGAGGCGGTGATTCTCACCTTTAAAAAGGTGAGTCCTTAACCATTGATCATCGTCTTCATAGTTCGTTCCTAATCTCGATAGAATTTTTACCAGTATATCATTTGTGTTTGAGTTGAAAGCTGGTCGTTGTTCTACCATTGTGGAGGTGCGATCTGGGAAGCAAGGTTGTTCCTTTCTTCAGACACATTATCGTCGTATTTTAAACCAGATTCCAACGTCTAATCTCAGAATTTTTTGAAATCTTTGATTATATATATTTTTTCACTTTCTGCAACAAGTTTTTCAGTTATGTTTTCCTTTTTACACGTTTTCAGGTGACTCTCATACCAGCCACCGTGAATGTCCACCGTCTGGCCACTTTCAGACAACGTCTCAAGAATGGTTCACTGTTCTCCATTAGCGGGTTTGAGGTGACTCGGTGCAACCAGAGCTTCAGACAGACATACTCTCCTCTAGAGTTTGGGTTCAGTGATTCCACCACATTTGATGAGTTAATCGAACCCGTGACACCAATTCCTGAGGAACGGTTCAGGTTCCAGAATCATAGTGAGCTGCTTGGCTTAGCCAACACCAACACTCATCTTAATAACCATTTCTCCCTTGCTTATATTTGAACCAAGTTCATTATTCATTTGTTTCTCATCTCTCGCAGACATTATTTGTGAGCTAACTGCTGTGAAGAGTACTATATGCAACCCTCCACAAGGAAAAGAATGTGTCATGGGGACCATCAAATTCGACTCACAAGTTGTTTCGTTCCAGAAACGACTAGAAGCCTTAACGGGTGATCCAAGAGTTGTAGTTGCAACCAGCATAAATCCCAAGATTGTGGGAGGTGATTAAATAGCTCTGTCACTTAATATCTGATTATGGTTCTTCGAATACTAACAAAAATCTTTTTTTTGGTAGGTCATCCTTTTTTGAATGTCACATCAGGCACACAGATCTTTTTCAATAAAGAGAGTAATGCAGGGGAGACTTATTGTCACAAGTAAGTATTTGAGAATTTCTACATAATATATTCTTAACCGGTTTGTTAATTTGTATATCCAAGACACACTCTTATGGGTTACTGTCCATCACTATAGGCTGGTCTCAACTGATACTGGGAACCCATCACTAGCTTCATTGCTTATAGGCTTTGCCAAAGTTGAACCTGTGACCATAGCTGAGCTACTGTTTTTTTTTTTATCAATGCTCCATCTCAGGTTCCATGGCAGATGTTTCAAATCTTTCAGATTAAATACACAAGATGTGATTCTAACAGTTTAAATGTAGGAATTGACTTCATCTGCATTGGGACTGTTATTGGTATCTAGATTGACAAAGGCTGGTGTTACGTCATCTGCTCTAGGTGTACAAAGCAGTTGCAACGGATTGTCTCTTCCTTTACGTGCATGACCTGCAATAGCACTAACGCTGTTGGTGTAATCCGGTATGTTAGACCCTTTGGCATGTTCTTATTATTAAACTGCAAGCAAGTCACACACATGCATACACAGTCACTTAAGATATACTTTCTATTTTTTTTTCTTAAAGCTATTGTGTGGAGATGACAATCTCTCATAAGACTGCTGAGGGGATATTTGTTGGTTTTGAAGGGGAAATGACGAAGTTACATAACATGCGAGCCTATGAAGCTGCTCATGTACTGGTACGTATCTGTTTCATCACGTAGCATGGTTTTATCTTTCCATTGAATCATGTGTTGTAAACATCCAATTAAACATTTACACATAGGCTGACGAAGGAGTAAACCCAGCGGATACACAAACCCCACCTTTTATTGCAGACATGGTTGGGAGGACTTAGACGTTCCAAGTAAGGGTTAGAAGCTACAACGTCATTATCTCTCGCATGTTGAGCGGAGGTGACCATCCGCCACGACGGCACTACCAGACTTTGTTGCCAATGTAAATCACATCTCATATTTCATTTTGTTCTCTACATACTATGCAAATAATGATTTGTGCTTCGGTTTTAACAGGATGGCAGAGATGATGATGGAGATGACATGCCTGGGAACAACTCAGTTTCTACTAAGGTGATTGTTGGTGGTAATTATGGTGAGGGATCGTCAGCTATAGGAACATATTCAACTGGTCGCACCACCAAGAACCCTTCAGCACCGTTGGGAGGTTCTCAAGAAGTCCCGAATCGCATAATTAGAGATCATGAAGTAGTTGGACTCAGCTTTTTCAATTTTAATAATGCTTGGACATCAATTTCGCTTTTGTGGTTTTTTATTATTATTAAATTTTTTTCAAAAACTTAATTTTAAATTATTACTCCCTCTATTTTTTAATAAGTGTCATTTGGAATTTTCACATATTAAAAATGATTAAAATGTGTTTAAATTATTATTAATTAGATTTATTTGACCAATAGTATTTGAGATAAATAAAATTATTTATCAAAACAGTTTGCAATTAGTTTTAAGCTGAAAAAAATATAATTTGCATTAAAATTATAAAGTGATATTTTGTATGTAACCAAAAAAATGTTAAAATGACACCTATTATGAAACAGAGCAAATATATATATATATATATCACAATTACTTTGTTTTCTTAATTTTTTTTCGATTCAATCATCTATACATTTGAGTTTTCACACTATCCCGTTTCAATGTGTTTTATTTATTTTGATTTGCTTTGCCATGCTCCCCTCTTAGCTTTCAACATTAATCTACTTTTTATAAGAGATGCCCATTTAAAAAAGTGAAATTATTTTACCATACAACTACTACTTCACGTACAAGTTAAACTACAAACACATAAAAGCTATAAAAAATGCAGCCCAACAATTTACTTTAAACAAAATAATAAATTAATGTAAATGATTTTGTCAAAGTTTGTTCAATCCAAATTCAAACATTTGTATTCCTTTTAAAAATTTAATTTAACAGCGACGGCACCACCCAAAACTGAACCACTATGTACAACACATTATTACTTTACAGCTGTGGCTTAAAATTAATTTTCTGAACTTCTCAGATTAACAAATAGCCCATAAAGGCTTCTATATTCGACATAGTACAAAATTAAATACCAACAAACCAAACTTCAAAAATAAAATCAACCTATGAACAATATATAATCAAAAGGCCCCTAACTATTTCTTGATCCTACATCGAACCACACTAAATGGCAATAAGCATACGATGGACATAGACAACTAAACGGCTCTCCAGCATTAATATACATCATATCCCTTACCAACCTTCCCTCTTTATTTTTAACTCATAAACAAATATAGATACATAGATAAAACATAACGACCACAGTCTCAACCCAAAAATTTGGACAAAATGTATTCACAGCTACCTCGGCCTTTCTGTAAATCATAGGCTTTCAAAAGCCACCAATACACACTGAGGCAAGCAAGAAAATTTCAAATCATAAATATCAGTGTTGTTTTCAACAAAGCTGGAACAGAAGATGGAATCTATAACATACTAGCTAAATGTCTCAAATATGAAAACGTTGAAGCATATTACATGAAAGGGATAATGCAGTTTTTTTACTACACCAACACTAGCGGGGACCTCTACCACCTCCAGAGATCAGCGGACGGTTTTGTACAGCTCTGCAACCTTAATTTATGGTGTTATAATGATATGCTTAGGTAATATGGTAGAAGGGAAGAAGTATCTAGATACTCTAAAAAACTAGGAAACTAACAAGAAGAGCTCGATCGTTGTTGGAGTAACAACCAGAAAACACTATGACGGTTGTAAATCGCCTTCACGAGTTTGTTAGTTGTCCCAGAGAAACATGCGCAAGCTCACACCATCAACAAACTGCCATGGCAATTATATCGAAAACATCAAACTTTGCTTCTACTTCAAGAAAGTCAAGAAATTCATAATCATCCTTTGAGGTAAGATATGCAAGAACAACCCACATAAAAATTTCATGCATTCCACATGCTGTTTAAAACACATTTGACAAAATATTTTAACAAAAATTGACTTTATTGATATATTTGTTGTTTCAAAACAAAATTAGTCGTCTAAATAAACTTTCTGAAGAATACTAAAATGCAAAAAAAAAACACTCAGTATATTGGTGTAGACAACATTAATCGATTAACACAATCACACTCACAACCAAATGAACATAAGAGAAAACTTATACAAAATTATATCTATAACAAAATGCAATACATCACATCCCGCGCGTAGCCGACCCTAGTGTAGTAATAATATGAATTTTTGATTTAAAATTGAAAATGAGTTTCTTTTGTCATATAATTGTATCATAGTTCTAGCCATCAGTCTAAACTATTTTTTTTCCTTGTTAAATTTAGAAGCTATTACTATTTTGAGGTTAGTTTTTTCAAAGCGCTTTAAGAAAATTTGCATGAATTTTTAATTCCTTATTAGAAAAAAATCTAAAAGTTATTTTATTATAATTTATGAGTTTCAAGTAGTGATTTCATATCCGATCCAGATTCATGGTCAAACCAATAGATCCGATGCCCTTTATATAATACAGTTCGGATTTATAAAAGATAGATTTGTTAATTAAAAACCACATAGAACCTAATAAAAAACCAAAACCGCTATTAATTACTTGGAGTACGTTTTATTAACTAGAAGTTTGAATCTAACAAAATATTTTAAAAAATAAACCCGTGGCCTCAAATAAATAAATCAGATTTTTTTTTGAAAAAAGATATATCACATGGTCCAATTTGATAAAATCCCCATGGATTGTAGTCATATTGTTGTAATAGATTGTTATATTGTAATTTTCAATATTTATGTTTTACAGAATAAACACATGTGGCTAAAGCGGTTTCCTACTAATTTCTACATAATAAAAATATATTTTGTGTATAGTAATTTTTCAAAATATATAGGTTTTAGTGAATTTTATGTGTATAATAAAATATAGCCACTAAAGTTTGATTTTATGGGCTATATTTAAAGATAAAATATAGCCACAAAATGATAGTAAATGAATTTTCAAATTTGGGTATTTAGTTATTGAATACTCTTGATTATTACTACTCAATCCATGATTTGTATGAGATGAATTTGTAGTTATAGATTTAAAACTAAGACTAAATGTGATTACTGAAAATTAATTTAGAAAAATGAGCATTTTAGATAAAAGTAGAAATTTTTATTACAGAAAAAATGATTATATATTAATATTATAGATTTTGATAAGAATTTTGAACTATTTTTATGATAATTTTTTAAGGAGAATTGTCTTTCTAAAAACCTATTTTGAAAAGAGCAAATCTCTCAAATAATTATTTTGAAGTTTTTATCATAAAAATAGACCTTAAGAAAAAAATGACCAAAATTGATATTTTTATTTTAAAAATTTTAATTTTTTTTTTTAATTTTAAACTTCACCTCCAAAATTCACCACATAACTATAAATCATATATTTAGATTAGTTAATCTTTAGTATAAATGTATATTTACACCATTTAATAAAATATATTTTAATCATTTTTTGTTAAAGTGTTATTTTGAGACAAAAATATTTTAGGTTTATTTTGTTCACTATAAATTTTAAAAGCATATAAGATAAGATTTTTCTGGCCCAGTGACGTGAACAGGTTGCTCTAAGGTGAGTTTCTTTTTACACAGTCTTAACCTTAATGTTATATGTGTCATGTCGTTGTTCTTAAAAGATATTCCAACTTACTCGAGTTCTGTTTCTTTTTGATTACCTAATCTTGAAAGTAATGTTTCAAATGTTTGCTTTTTACTGGGAATTTCACACTATTTATGAATATGGGGAGTCTTTTGGGATATCCTGAGAATTCTCAAGAAATTGATTTAAGAAGTTAGTTTCTACACAAGTAAGATACCCTGTGTGAGGTTTGAATGTATATTATTTACTATTTACAAAAGGAGAAAAATGAAACTCAATTAAGATAGTTTAGGGCTTTAGCCCCATGTCTTTAATCTGTTTGTTGAGGATCTTGGTGTGAAAGGGGAAGAAACCGAATAAATAAAAAAATTGATATATTCTAAGTTTCTGAAATTTTGCAGCATTTTTGATCGATGAGTAATCCAGAGGATATCCCTGGCAGGCTTGAGGTAGATAAGCACTTCTACATAAATCACCAATTCATATAATCTACAGTTTATGTTACAACGCAAAGTGTTTATGATAGTTGATTTTAATGATGAATAGGGCAAGAATGTGGCACGACTTGTGTGTTGTATTCTAGGAGTAGGTTCCCTCGTGGCATGGAATGCAATGCTGACCATCACCGATTACTATTATCAAGTTTTCCCGGTATGATTCTCTAAGCAATTTTTGACATTCAGTTATATGTATCTGTTTGATTCATTTAATTTTGTTTTTTAATAAAAAGAAATATCATCCTTCGAGGGTGCCTACAATAGTTTACCAATTGGTTGCGAATGTGTTTATATCAACGCTTGCTTATAAAGAGGCCAAGCTTAATACCCGATTCCGTAACATTTTGGGGTACAACCTTTATACTGCTGGCACATTTTGTGTGATCATTGTAAGTAGTCTTAATTTCAACAAAATGTTTTCCTACATGACCTGGTTTTGATTCATTGTGTTCCGGTTTGGTGAAGTTGGATCTAGCTTCGCATGGCAGTGGAAGTGTAGGAGCATATGTTGTGTTGTGTTTGATTGTTGCTCTTTTCGGGTTGGCTGATGCTTTTGTACAAAGTGGAATGGTTGGAGATTTGTCCTTCATGTGCCCCGAGTTCATCCAGGTTTAGCTTTGATCTTTTAGTGATAGATTGTCTAAAAGTTATTATAAGTTTGATTTTATTTTCTTTTAGGCGTTCATGGGAGGCTTAGGCATAGTCGGGGCTCTAACCTCCGGTTTAAGGCTTATTACTAAAGCAATCTTCGACAAGTCTACTAATGGTCTCCGAAAAGGCGCTTGTAATGTCTCTTCTAACTTATCTTTTAGTATTATGTTACATCTTATACATGAATGGAGATAATCTTTAATCATCATCATTTGTTTTCTTTTTGCAGTGTTGTTCATAGGAATAGCAACACTAATCGAGTTAGGATGTCTCATTCTATATGTAGCCATCTTCGCTAAGCTCGTAAAATACTACCGTTCCAAAGCCGGGGAAGAAGGCGCAGAATCAGTTGCCGCAGATCTAGCTGCTGCTGGTCTCCAAGAGCAAGCTCAACAGGTTCGGTTCTAAATAATTCTAAAAAAAGAATAAACAAAAAAAAAAGATACCAATGCTATGGTTTTTAGTCAAAAAAATAACCTTTATGTTTAACTTTGATCCTCACAAAAGGTTCAAAAAATGGACGAGTCCAAGATCATAAGACTAACCAAGAAGCAATTGCTACGTCAAAACATTGATCATGGGATGAATCTCTTCATGATTTACGTTGTTACACTATCAATTTTCCCGGGATTTCTGTAGGAGAACACCGGTTGGGCGACTGGTATGTAACAAGCATTCAGTTCATAGATAGATATATATATATATAATGGTTAGGGAAAAACCAGTTTGTTTGTTTCATGTATAAAAATAAAATAAAAGGTATGCACCAGTCCTAGTAGCTATGTACAACGGGTGGGATTCGATAGCCAGGTTCATCCCCTCTATCAAAATATTAGCAATGGAATGTAGGAAATGGATAACGTTGTGCGTTATTGCGCGTCTATTGCTCGTTCCTGCGTTTTACATCACCGCCAAATACGCAGATCAGGGATAGATGCTATTCCTCACCTCTTTCTTGGGATTGAGCAATGGTTACTTAACCGTTTGCATCTTCAGCATTGCACCTAAGGGTCTACTTTATATATAGGTCTCGCCAAGTACTTAAAACTGGTTTTGATATGTATAGTTTTGTAATGTTTTTTGAATTTCTTCTTAATATATATATAGGGGCCGGAATCGAATGCATTAGGGAACTTGTTGTGAGTGTTTCTATTGGGAGGTATCTTCGCTGGTGTTTGTTTGGGTTGTCTTTGGCTCATTGGTAACAGCTCCTTCTAAGCCATACGATTATGTTAGATTTGATTTACTCAACATATGTCTATGATTTAACGGAATAGTCTCTTTCAAATTCGACTTAATAGTTTTTTTTTTTTTTAAGATTTTTTTGAGAACCTTATTAGCCTGAATTTAATCTCCTCCTAACTTAAATATTCATGTTTATTCTCCATGATTTCCATTTTAAGTAAAAACATAAGGGCTCTCTTTGGAATAACTGTTTTACTGCATCAAATTTGAGAAACATCTTGTCTTGAGTTCAGTTTCATAGTTATGTTCTTTAACTATATATATACCGCGAAAGAAAATACAAGTTTCATGTAATTGAAAAAAAAATGATTAAACTCAAATAAAAAAAGAAAAGAAGAAGAAGAAAACAAAAAATTGAACTTTTCTTTTGTTATTTTTTTTTATCTCCTGTAAAATATGTTTTTCGTCAACTCCTAAGTGAAAACAAAAGTTGGCATTTCGAATGTGTAAAAAAAATGGGTATAATAAAGATAAAGACCATTTTAAAATCTAAGGAGCCATGAGACCATCGACCGTGTAAGAAAGTGATTTCATCCAATCGGTTTTCAGCAACATTTTCTGTAGGGTCCTCATTATATCATATCCTGGATCCAGCTTCCGTTGCCAACCCTAAAGATGCAGACAACATAAGCTCAAAGCTCACAATGACAGATGAATACTTTGTACCACTAAGAGATTTAAACTCACCTCGAGAACTAATGTTGTAAACATGACGGTGGAGACATTTCCATCGATATTAACTCTATGATTTCTCATTTTCTCGAATAACTCGTGCATACAATCTGCTGGATGAACTGATTCTCCTTCTGCTGTTCCCCAGAATCTAAACGCTTCTTCTACTTCCTGTCACATTGTTTACAAATATAAACACCGCTTTGCATGATGCAAGAACAAAAGATCTCACCTCGACAAAGGCTTGTGGGTTTGGACAATTCTGTTGTCTAGATAACTTAAGTGTTCTTTCAGCGGCTGCCCGGCCATCTCTACGTGCAACCGCCTTGAAAAACCCGAGTAGGTTGTCTCTGTCGGTTTTTGAGAGTTCTGCAGTCATGCCTACATCAAGGAATATAATGTGTGGCTTCTTTGATTTAAACAGACCTCTTCGAGCACCGTTCTTCCGGACAAGAATGTTCCCGGGATGCATATCGGCGTGAACAAAGTTGTCCACCTGAAAAAAAACAACAATGAGTTAAGTTTTCTAAAGTTATAAGTAACTGAAATGGACAAAAAGTGGATTCAAGAGGCAGAACCAGGAGCATCTTCAAGAGAGCATTAGTTCCGATATGAGCTACTTTGGACTTAAGCCATTCATGTCCTTCTGAGCCATCTACATAACGAGCTACGCTTTCACCGTGTTCGAAAGACTCAACCAAAACAGCGGGATGCACAAGAGGAAAGACAGGCTTAGGGAAAGAGACATCTTTCCATCCACGGAAGTTGTATATAAACCGACTCAAATGAGAAGCTTCCCTTGATAGATCAACTTGAGACAACATGTAGAGGCTAAACTGTTGCACACACTCATCCAACCTAAGCCAGTTCAAACCCGGAACGAAAGTAGTTAACTTTGCGGCCATTTTAATTATCACAAAGTCTCTTGTCATTCTCTCCTCAACACAAGGATGTCTAACTTTAACAGCAACTTCAGAAGACTTAACCTTTTGTCCTGGATACTGAAACTTCAGAGTGGCTCTATGGACCTGAGCTATGCTCCCAGAGGCCACTGGCGCCTCATCAAACTCCTCGAATAGATCAGAAAGCTTACGACCAAAGGCACTTTCGATGGTTCTTTTGGTGAACTCAAAGCTGTGCTCAGGAGCATTACTGTGAAGCTTTGAGAGCTGCAAACACAAATCCTTGGAGAACAAATCAGGTCGTGTGGCAATCCATTGACCGAACTTGATAAAAGCAGGACCAGCTTTCTCCAGAGTTCGATGGAGGACCTCATGCCGTAGCTTTCTAAAACGAGACCCGCATGCAAACTCCAAAAACGCCATTACAAGATTAGGAGAAAGCAAAACTGCTAAATAGAGAGCTCTCCCGAACAGAACCACACTTTCCATTGCAGAAAGCAACAAAGTAGAGATAACAACAGGGATGTTCACCGCACTCCTATAAAGAGAAAACTGCTGAGGAGACCGTAATATAACAGGACTTGGAGCCGGCCTTTGCGCCCATGCCACTTTCCTACAAGTAAGAGCCAAGACACCAGGTACTAACAAGGGCGAACGAGCTACAGACAAGCAAAACGCTTGAGCAACCATGCTTAGCCTAGGTAAGTTCCAATGGTGCATAGAGTATCTATGAAGAAGCCATCTCCAAGAGACTTGAGCATGTTGTTTAACTACATAGCTTGCAGATGTAATTGAATAGCTTCGTGAGAGAAGACGGTGACCAAAAGATCTTCCTTTAGCATTAGGGACAAGGCCCAGTGAATGATTCTGACGAAACCCATTACTCAAATTTCTGAACTGAGGCAAAACTAGTGAAACCTTAATAGATGTTCCATGCCTCTGGTTAGAGTAGAGAGATTGTGTGTATCTGGTAACCACTTTAGTGACCAAGAATCTGCAGGAAACGATAAAGGATTTAACTTTAGAAGGATCCTATCAAAACGAAAGAGTTAAGGTTCAAACTTTGTAACTTTTTAAAACCAAGGAATCATCAATTTTGAGCAATCTCCAGGAAATTGGGAAGCAGAAAGATAAATCGGATTATAAAGAAAGGTGAAGCAAAGACGAACCTAGAGAGGAGGGTCATGGCCAGAGACGAGAAGAAAGGTTGTTGTTTGGTTTGAATTTCAGACCGTTAAACGTAAGGAGCATTGTGTCATCGATTTTGGAATCGGTGTTCGCCGTTTCGTGGGGGAGGTTCTGGGTTTTGGAGGCTGGAGACGATCGGTGATTGGTTCGAGAGAATGAAGGGACCCACAAAAGGCGACCTCGTGGGCTTCACGCTAAATATTCGTCGTCGGTCCAAACAAATCACGCCGAAATTATTTTTTATCATTTATCCAACAGTAACCCTAAAATAATCGTAATTTTTCTTTGTCACAAAAATATTTTTCAAAAAAAATAAAAAAATCGTAAAAACCTTTGAAAATAATACACATTAACGTTTTAAACTTTGAATTTTTTACTAGTACTTTAAATCTTTAATGTCACATTTACATCACAATAACTTTAACTTGATTTATTTATTCGTCAAATAAAAAGTTAACATGTACAACAAATAAATGTGAAGAAGTGTTAGTTTTTTAAGAAAAATAATAATTATTTAACTAAAAAATAAATAAAAATTAAATAAAATCAGAAATTAAATAAAAATCAGATAACTAAAATAAAATAAAAATATTAAAAAAATCAGAAATAAAAAATATTTCAAAAAATTAGGAATAATAAATTAAAATACTGAAAACTAAACAAAAATTACAAAATTAAAAAAAAAATAATGAAAAAAAATCATAAAATTAAAAATTAAAAATTAAAAATTCATAATATTCTGTTTTAAATTAAAATATATTTTTTAAAACAAACATATCATTATAGCAATAACAATTTCAAACATATAACTGTTGACGATAGTGATTTTTCACATAACCATTAACAGTGACGTTTTTGACATATCTCTAACGATAGTTTGATCATTGACATATCTCTAGTGATAGTTTCCGACATCATCATTAAAAACTTTGACATTATCTATCATTTCAGAAAACATTGACCTATCTATTGTTTTAAATGATGGTTATCTAAATCATCGTTATTGATATATCTACCATCATTTTTAATGATTATGTCGGAAACTATCGTTAAAGATATGTCAAAAACGTCATTATTAATGATTATGTGAGAAACCACCGCCATCATAACCACCATTAAAATTCTTATTGTCAACGATGATAAATTTTTCTTAAAAATATTGTAATTAAAAAAAAATATTTTGTATTTTTTTGAATTTTTTGCTTTTTCTTTCATTTTTTTTAATTTTCATTTCATTTTCTGTATTTTAATTTAATTTAACATATTTTTGAAAATGTTATTTTATAATCTAAACTATTTTTTTATTTTCTGAATTTATTATTTTTCTTAATGTTTATTTTAGTTTTCTAATTTTATATTTAATTTTCTGAATATTTATTTAATTTTTATTTATTTTATTAATTAAATAATAATTATTTTTTGGAAAAACCGATACATCATCACTTTTACATGTTGCACAAGTCAACTTTTTATTTGATGAAAAAGAAAGCCAAGTTGAAGTTTTTTGTGATACAAATCTCACTTTGAAGGTTTAAAGTGTTAGTTGAAAAAATTCAAAGTTTAAAATTTGAGTGTGTGTTATTTTCAAGATTTTTAATGCGATTTTCTAAAAAATAAGTAACAAAAATATTTTTTATTAAATGGTGTAAATATACAATTACACTTATAGGGTTAACTAATCTAGAGTTGTGGTTTCAAATTATATGAATGGGGTTTCTGAAGTGAAATTTAAAATTTAAAAAAATAAAAAAAATAGTAATTTTTTTAAAATGAAACAGACTATTTAAACTTTTTTTTTAAAGATTATTTTGGTCACAAATTTAAAATTGGTTATTTAAGAGAATTGTCCTTTAGAAGTAATACTTTTATTTTTTTGTTAATTGCTTTTAATTTAAAATCCAAACGTTGATATAAGTGGAATTTTAAAAACAAACCGAGTTACAACAAGTTCATACAAACACAACAACATTTTGATAACGATCAAAACATGTGTCTGGATCGTGGCTATGCACTTCGTGTCATGCTAAAATCTGTTGAGAAGTGAGCTGCGTCTGAGAGTTCCCGGAGAATCTCACCCAGTGACGGAGCCAGAGGAAAATTTTATCGGGGGCAATGTAAAATTTATCTTCAGTTTATAGGGGGAAGTAGAAGAAAATTCACCATTAAAATCATATAATTCTCAAAAAGAAAAAATAATTACTTCAGTATTTCATAGAGGGCAGCTGCCCCCCTTACCCCCTACCTCCCTCCGCCACTGATATCACCGCTCCTCTTCTCCGACTATAAGAATAAAACTAATTTCCGAGCATTGCGAAGATTCACCGGCTTAATCCACTTTCTTAAGAAACTTCATGTATTTCTCCGAATGTGTAAAGCAGTGAAAAGCTTCTAAGAAGAATATTAGAAAGAGACTTTGTTGAAACACTTTTCCATATGAAAAGCTTTAATTCTATTGAGTCTTCCAAATTTTCCTAGCTAAATCAAATTCGAGGACTGAAACGGGTAATTCTTTATCAGAAAGAAAATATTGATTTTTTTTTAAAAAAATTGGCTCCTAGAATAGCCAGAGAAAAAAACATTTTTTTCCATATCAAACGGGATTTAGAACTGAGAACAAGAGAAGAAGATGAAGATAGATATATAGATTATTAATCAATCCCAAATCAAAGAAAGATAGAACATGAAGATCCACCTTGAAGTTGAGATTGAGACACAACAAAATTTCCTAAGAAAAAGAAATCTGCTAATCGGAAAACCAAGATCGATCTAGAGATCGAAAGATGTATTTACATACAAAAATCTATACTATAAAAGGGAGGTTTTGAGGCTCCAAAAATCGTCCACATCAGCATAAAAAGAACTTCGAAAAAATGAGACGTGGAATTAAAAAAAATATTTGATGTAAGTAAAAATAAATAAATAAAAAATAACTAAATACATTCAAAAATAGAAATATTACATTAAACATCTATAGTAATATTATCATTTAAGTAAATATATTCGGAAATAGAAATATTACATTAAACATATATAGTAATAGATAATGTAAGTAAAAATAAATAAATAAAGAATAAGTAAATAATTCAAAAATAGAAATATTACATTAAACATCTATAGTAATATTATAATTTAAGTAAGTATATTCAAAAATAAAAAATATTACATTAAACATATATAGTAATATTATCATTTAAGTAAATATATTCAAAAATAACAATATTACATTAAACATATATAGTAATATTATCATTTAAGTAAATACATTCAAAAATAGAAATATTAGTAAGTAAGTTCAAAAATAGAAATATTACATTAAACATCTATAGTAATATTATAATTTAATTAAATATATTCAAAAATAGAAATATTACATTAAACATATATAGTAATATTATCATTTAAGTAAATATATTCAAAAATAGAAATATTACATTAAACATATATTGTAATATTATCATTTAAGTAAATACTTTCAAAAATAGGAAGTATTACATTAAACATCTATAGTAAATACATTCAAAAATAGAAATATTACATTAAACATCTATAGTAATATTATAATTTAAGTAAATATATTCAAAAATAGAAAAATTCCATTAAACATATATAGTAATATTATCATTTAAGTAAATATATTCAAAAATAGAAATATTACATTAAAAATATATTGTAATATTATCATATAAATAAAGGCATTTAAAAATAGAATTATTACATTAAACATCTATAGTAACATTATAATTTAAGTAAATATATTCAGAAATACAAATATTACATTAAACATATATAGTAATATTATCATTTAAGTACATACATTCAAAAATAGAAATATTATATTAAACATATATACTAATATTATCAGTTAAGTAAATATATTCAAAAATAGAAATATTACATTAAACATCTATTGTAATATTATAGTTTAAGTAAATATAACAAAAATAAATATACAATATAAGAAATATAAATATTACATAAACATCTATCGTAATACTAAAATAAGTAAATATACAATATAAATTAAAAAATAAATTAAATATCTATTTGAAAATGTATTAAAATAAATAATAAGTAAAAATATAATATAAAAATAAAAATATTACATTAAACATCTATCGTAATATTACCATAGATATAAAATCAAGAAATTATAATAAGTAAATATACAATATAAGAAACAATAAATAATAAATAAATATACAATATAAGAAATGAAAAAAACTACTTTAAACATCTATCTGAAAAATGTATATTTTTAAGTAAATATACAATATAAAAATAAATAATAACTAAGTATACAATATAAGAAATATAAATATTACATTAACATTTATCATAAGATTATTATTTTATATAAAGCAAGAAAATTGGAATAAGTAAATATATAATATAGAAAAAATAAAAATAGTAAATATACAATATAAGAAATGGAAAAAACTGAACTAAATATATATCTAAAAAATTGTAGTAAAATAAATAACCACTAAGTAAATAATAAATGTAAAATATTATTAAAATGAATAAATATACAATAGAATAAAAATAAATAATAAATAAACATACAATAAAAAAATAGAAAAACTACATTAAGCATTTATCTAAAAAATGTATAGTAAATATATAATATAAGAAATATAAATATTATATTAAAAATTATTATAATATTAATATTTGATATAAAAATAATAAAAATAGAATAAGTAAATATATAATATAAGAAAAAGTAAATAAAAAATAAATACACAATATAAAAATATTTATTTAGTTACTATTTGAAAATTAAAATAGTTCCGCGCGTAGCGCGGATTAATCCCTAGTAATAATAAAAGGAGCTGGTAACCGACCACCAAAGTCAAAATTTCTATTACCCGAGCTTGTAGAGAGAAGTTAGAGAAAAGAGAAGGAGAAAGAATTTTTTTTAATACTTCATTAATCCACAACTACATAAAATAGCTGGGTCCAAAAATATCCGAAAATGGACCAAAACATCAGAAGGATAGGTTAGCATAAAATTATCATTGTTATAAAGTTAATTTTCATCACTATTGATATTTACTAAAATAACTCATTTGTTTACAATAATCTCCAATATCAGTTATTGTAATCGTATATTCATCAATCTGATATTGACTAAAATCACTCATTTTGATTACTGTTCTCTTGTCAACTGGTTTAAATTTCTCCACATGTATAAATCTTTATAAAATGAACACAAGATAAAATTTCATCGGTCTTAGATACCACGAGCTCCCCAATCTTTTTATCATTGGCCTCCGAGCTCACTTCTAGTTGACCAAGCTTAACTTACAAGGCAGTATTGCTGGCTGAAACTTATTGGTTCTTGGAATGCTCAGCCGCAAGCGCCTCCTTACAATGGAGAGCCTCTTTTTCCACATCAGTCGTAGCTCGGTGAGTGTCATGCATCTTTACTTCATATTTATTGCGATTGCGATTCAGCCAGCCATATGCTATAACAAACCACAATCAGACCAATAAAAACAAAAAGGCATGATTCCAAAGGATTCAAAGATAACTTCCCCACACAAAAGAATGTCAAAGTCCCTCATAGGATTTATTGTTAATAAACATCTCTTCTGAGAAGTTGAGATCCCCATCGAAACGTATTTCATGGAATAAGCGGGCGCAGGACTTCCCATCATCAGCAACGGGCATATCCTCCAGAAAATCGAAAGAAAATACATATGTACCTCTTCGAGAAGAAGATAACGGTCTAGCACGGGGAACCGACCCACCATCAACCCAAGATCGTTTATGGTCACTTTCTCCCGACACTGAGGAAGGAAACTTCGTAAAATAAATTTTAAGGCCTCGCTGTTGGCCCCTATCTGACGATAAAGGCGCACTTGACGGCCTCGGAGAATCTCGGTACGGACGAGAAGAATTAGTCCCCCGATCTCGACCGTCAGAGGGACATGAGGAAGCCTCTTAAGCAGCCACCCTTGGGATAGATTCCGGAAGAGAACCCCTTGCTAAGGACGGTGGGGGAGGCATCAAAGAAGAAGGCGCTGTTGTAGCCTCAACCGTAGCATCATGGTCAGAAACCCTGACCGATCCAGAGGTCCCAAGTGTTGTGGTTCTGGCTCCAGTGCCACCAGCATCGGTATTATGGCTTGGAAAAGCAACACTGCCAGAACAACCACTGGAAATTGAAGACAACGGATTCATTCGAAGGAAATTCTGGGGCACAACTGCATTAGAGGGACCAGAAGCAACGACGGAGTTAACATTAACCTCCTGAGCCGCCTTCCGAGCTGCCTCTTCAAAATCAGCCTTCTTCCTAGCCTCTCTAGCCTCCCTCTTGCGGCTGACTCGATGGCCTTTTGTGCTATGTCAGGAATAACAACAACCGGCTTCACCATGTTCTAGCTTAAAACAAGAAAAACCATGGCGATCAACACTAAACACAAAGAGTAGAAAACGGAAAACACAAAGATTTACCTACTTCAAACACTTTCACGGACACTAGAATCGTTAGTACCATTCCGCCAAAACTAGAAAAATTAGAAACAGTCTCCCAAGTCTAAAGCCATAGTCAGATCAAATCAAGAAAAGAAAAATAGCACCACAGAGCTTCGACAAAATAAAGGAAATAAAGGAGAACCAAACCTTTCATTTTCTTTGGAAATGATGACGATAAAAGAACGAAGAAAGCAACAGTTTATACTCTAGAAACCAAGAACCGCAAAAGAAATAATTGTGCCTTTTCAGAAGATTCGGTTTCCAAGGAGAAAAAGTCGAATCCCTTGATTTACTTCAATCAAAATCCATCAAATCAGACCCGTAATAAATACACCAAACCAGTATATCGAACCGGATCTCAACACGAAAAGACCAATGAGTCTACGAGACGTCATACAGACCGGACTCAACACCCGACCTAGACAATGACTCGAGACACATCAGACTCAGGGGGAGGGCTACTATTGGAGCCAAATTTAACCCGCTTCCGAGATCCTAAACCAGGCAGAGAAAAGGCCCAACAACAATCAAAATTGAAGGCCACTAGAAGAGCAAAGGCCTGTCAAGGTTCCAGCCCACCTCGGATTCCCCGAGGTCGGGAAAGTCAAAACAGAAAAAGAGAGTCAAAGACCTTAAATACCACTATAAAGAAAGGAAGATTCATGCCTTGAAGGATGCCCCCGTTACGATTCACCGGAGACGCCTATAAAAGGAGGAGGAGAAGACAAGAAAGGGATCCAAATTCTCCATAGCTAAACTATACTCTAATTATTCGATTCACAATAGTTTCTGTATTCATATTAGATATTATCAATAAACATCCATTCTCCTTTGATATTGAATAATTGTCATTTCTATTTTAAGCTTTCTTGTCAGTCAAGATTCAATTGATTCAAAACCCTATTTCTGAGTGAATTTTAGTATTCATCACTCATGTATCATTATTCATTAATGAAAATTCACATACTTTTCAAAAAAAAACCATAAGTCTGTAACAACAATCGATATCTTCACCCAGTCCACCAAAAGATCAAGTTTGGGAAATAAAGACATCAGAATTTGGTTCATAGGGCGTACGTACGCAACATTATGAGGATTAGTCAAACTTAATAAGAATGTAAAAACATCTTTTCGTTGGAATGCTTGCACCAGAAGGCAGAGATTTGTCCAAACAATGAGGAAGACCAAACGACAGCTTCAGCTCAAAGGATTTTGAAAGATCAATTGGTAATACCTTTCAAAAGGTTCATGAGAGGGTCTCTCCACCTTTCAGAAGCTAGTTCTTTTTCTTCCTTGCTCACTTTTTTTTTGTTCGCCAGTATCTTATATTAAATTAAAGGTCTAATGAATTTGGAAAATTACAATGGAAGATGTACTCGACGGTTTGTAAGACGATATATGAGAACATTACAACAAGAGGAAAGATAAATATGTAAAACGAGAGAAGAGACCGTAGAGAATTTTCACTTGAAATCCTAAAAAGATTGCTCGGATAAACACATAGAAGTTGGATTCAATACCAACGTTGAAATTACTAACTATTGAGGTTTGAGAAAGGTTGCTAACCGTCTCTGAAACTCCAGAACCGTAGCCAAGAGACCTTATCTGCCTAGATTTGGAAATAATGTTCAAGCTGATGATTTAAAAGATAGGACATGCTAAACTCATAAATATTTTTCCCAAAATTAGGCCTAGAGCCCAAACCAAATGACCAGGCTCATACACACCACAATAATCTCCAAATTAGGATTTTCTTGGAAGAATGTGGCCCCATATCCTGTTAACTCGCCGGAGAGTGTTATGGATCCGGTGAGGCTCGTCATTGCAGGACAGAGGCCAGAGTAAATGATGTGCTTTGAGACTAGGGAAGATGTCGCAAAGGGAGAGCTCGTCGTGGCTGCACTGAATTCATAAGAACTAATGTGTAGTGGAGGAGGAGGAGTGATCGCATGGGAAACGTCGGTGAAATCAAAGATGCAGATCTGGAGACTCCAGCATAGCTGTGGTGTACGGCGGTGGAAGAGGCTCATCGGATATCGGAAAGGGTCGGGACAGTGGTCGTGTGAAGCTTCCATTGAAGCTTGCGGCTTTATCAGATGGGGATTTCCACTTGAATCCAGTCGTTTAATGTGCATATCCCGTGAACACAGGTTGATGGAGCGAATAGATTAACATCTCTTCAGCAGTTAAGGATGTGAACAATGGAGGGGGTGGGTTGAGGTGACCGGTGCACTCTTGACGCAACTGCATTAGCAAGATTGGCCACCCCCTATCGCGATTGAGAGAGGAACTCTAGGAAAGAGAGAGCAAAACATAGCACATAAGAAGTTGAGAGGAGTAAAAAGAAAGAGGAGGAAAAGTCTGTAGGACCGCAAAAATCACGAGACAAAAAGCGTATAAACGATAATATAAAGTTTAGAAAACGTTAAAAATTGTTAAGGAAATAAACGAATTTACGGAGTCGAGATTTGATCTCTTTCTTAACTCAACAAATCACATGTAATCTGTGATGGTTTGAATGCGATTTTTGAATCTCGGGATACAACCGTGATGAGACTGTTTCGCATCCCCGAAAACATAATTTACAAACTTTTCTACTATGATATATTCTTGAGACAGTTACTTTAAGGGAAGAAAATCTAAAGAGTTTTTTCTGTGCGAAGCTTGTTTTTGTGTGTTATAAGTCATGATTTTGTGAAGAGATTATGTCTCTATTTGTAGTGGAGATTAGCTTGGTCACCAAGTTGGCTTAGCTTGGTCACCAAGTTGGGTAATTTGGTCACTAAATTTTTGCCTTTAAATCCCAAATCTTTTTACTGAAAATGTCCAAAACTATTAATGAATCAATTTCAGCCCTTTAAGCTTGTAAAATAATTTCAATAATCTCCATAACTATTCACATTAAATCAAATTTTTACTCAGCCTATTGGTCTTATAAAAAATTTATGTTCACACATCCAATTTCTTACTCAGCCCATTAGGCATAAGAAATATTTCCAACAATTCCAGCATGAATAGAAATTAATCTAAACACATGCAGACTCAATACACACTATATTTACTAGACATATAATTATACTAGACAGACATACTTTTTGAGAATATAAGCAAAAATTAATTGCATCTTATGTAGTAGTGTATTCCATGCTTGAATCACTAATAGTTAGTACCTGTCGGATCTACATTTCGGGAGGTGAACATGATGTCTTGAACCACCCAAAGTTTTGTCTAAAACGAGACAGCATATATAACACAACTTCATCTTTTCGTAGAGTTAAGTTCTCTATTGTGTTCATTTTGGCTGTGAACTTACCTAGTATTCATGAGTGAATTGGCAGAGTATAGCCTGAACTTCATCCTCCTAGAAATAGCTTCATTTCACACTCACTAGGTTATTGTCATTACTACCTGTCATATACACAGAAAGTATCATGTTCTACTCTATATACATATATATATGAAGGTTTTGTTCTTATCTCATTAAAAAGGCATTACTTTACCTTAAATACTTACAGGAAGCATTGCTTTTCATTTTTGGATCTGAATAATTCTCAGTGTAGATTTTTCTTAACTTAGTTGTCCGTTTGAACCAATCTCTTGGGATCTCCAATCACATTAGTGGGGTTTCCATCAAACATCTTCTTAGTAATAGCAGTAAACTCATTACTTTCGATGAATTCAATACTTGATCTCTTGATAAAATTTTGGTAAATGAATCCACAAAGTTTTCAGCTGACTTGATGTAATCGATAGATATAACACCGGATGAGATCAAGTGTCTGATGGTCTTATGTCATTGTCTGATGTGATCAGATTTACCATTATATAGAGTATTCAGTGCCTGAGCTATAGCTGATTGATTATCGCAATGTATGAGTAGAGTTGGGACTGGTTTCTCCCACATTGGAATATCTTCTTAGAAAGTATGAAGCCACTATGCTTCTACTGCTTTGTCTAAAGCGAGAAACTCAGATTCCATGGTAGATCTGGCCAATAAATATTTTTTTTGGAAGATTTCCAAGATATTGCTCCACCCGCAAGCATAAAGATATATCCACTTGTGGATTTCGAGTTTTTGAGTCTGATATCTAGTTTGCATCATTTTATTCTTCCAATACTGCAGGTTATTTACCGTAGTGCATCCCATAACTTTTGGTGTATTTCAAATAATTTATACACTTTTTTATGGTTTTCCAGTGTGTATGACCTGGATTATTTGTGTAGCGACTTAATACTTTGACCGCATGCGCTCGATCGGGTCTTGTACAATTGGTTAAGTACATCAGACATCCAATTACCCGTTATGCTGCCTCGCCTACATTCTTAGTCAAGTGTAACATAGTGTCGACATGAGTCTTAGCAGTTCCACTAAAGTAGGTCTTAAACCTCTTAAGTATCTTTTCAACATAATGATCCTGAGATAAAATTATCTCTTCAGGAGTCATGTGATATTAATGCCAAGAATAGCATCCGCAAGACCCATTTCTTTCATGTCGAACTAACTATTGGGCATGTTCTTAGTTTGTTGGATGATATCTTTATTGTTGCCGAGATGTACAAGTCATCTACGTACAAGCATAATAAAATATATTCACTGGGAGTACTTCTGTAGTAAATAAATTTATCACATTCATTGATGCTAATATCATTTGACATCATAACATTGTCAATTTTTTTATAACAAACACTCCGACTTGCATTTGAATTCAAAACGCCGAATTCGATTTAGTTTATCACCATACTTAGACTTGAGTTGTCTTTCTTCTTGCATGGCTTAGAGTGGAAACGAAATGGACCAAGCTAAGTCTATTTAGAGTTAGTATTTCACATACATAGATCAAAGTTTAGTTTATTCTATTATTTTTCTACTCATCTAATATATCCATAAAATATAATTTTTTATATAAAAAAGAGAGAGAAAAAATGTTTTTTTGGGTCAAAATCTAAATCTAATTCTTTTTTTAAAAGTATAAAATATTATTCAACTGCTTTATAGATAAGCTCATCAGATTTGATTAATAGATATTAAAATTATTTTTTACATTTTTTCTGTTAATATAGTATTAATCGATTTTTTTTATATAGAAGATAAAAAATTTCTTAGAAGTGTTAATATTTATTGACAAACAAGTAGTATTTACTATTTACTGCTCCATCTGTTTCATATGATATTTTTACACATATTAAATCACTATAATAAATATATTTTTATGTAATTATTAATTTTTAATAATTTTTACCAATATTAGTTTAATAAAATCAATTAATTCCTTAAAATTTATAATATTTTCATAGAAAAAGAAAGTATCTTAGTGAAACAATTTTTTTCTAAAATATCTATCTTTGTGAAAGGGAGAGAATATTATGAGAAATACTTTAGGATAGTCCTAAAAAGTTTTTGTCACAAAATAGTTTTTAAGGAGAAAAATGATCAAAATAGATTTTATTAAAAGGTATAAATACCATTTGGATTTACTAGTTTATACTTAGAGTTTAGGGTTATCGGATGAAACTTTGGAGTTGAGACTTAAAATTTTTAAAATAAAAATAAATATTAAAATGAGAAAATATCTCAAAAAAATATTTTTAAGTTTTTGTCAGAAAAATATATCTCAAAAAATGATCAAAATAGACTTTTATATTTTGAAAATTTTAACATTTTTAATTTTTTTTTACTTTTAAACATCACTTCCAAAACTTCACCCCATAACTCTAAACCCTACATCTAAATTAGTTAATGCAAGGAGTATAAATATATATATTTACAATTTTTAATAAAATTTATTTTGGTCATTTTTCTCATTGAAAACTATTTTTATAACAAAAATATATCTTATGATATTTCTCTACTAAAATTTGTAAAATAGAAAGTTTATTTAGGGCTATTTTATGGGGTTTTTTCAAAAACAACCTAAAAATTCAAGTCAAATGCAAAACCAACCTCTTTTTTTTTAGTTACTATTCATCATTGAATTTTCCATAATACCCATAAGTTTTTGAATTATTTACAAATTTGCCATTATTATTTATTTATTTATTAATTTCGAAAAATACAAAAAACCAAATACACCCTAAACCTTTCTTCTTAATTACAACTATACCATCATCATCAATATTTTCAACCACCATTTTTGATCTCTTAAAGCTTTAGAATTGAATTTTCAACCACTTTTTTCTCATTCTAAACAAGCAAATCTTCATTTCCTCTCATTTTCTCTACATTTCCATCTAAAAATCTCTCTTTTCATAATCATAAACTTCATAATTTCGTTTTTTTCACTTGTGAATCGTCAAAAATGTTTCATTTTGGTCAATATTGGAGTTTGGACGGTTGAAAAGGCTGGAAACGAGCTTCACACTGCAAAAAGGTAACTATTTTCATGGTTTAAGTCGTTTCTCAGATCTGTGTCGCGATAGTAGACTGTTTTATATGTCTACGCCCTTATGTAGACATACAATGCAGTCTACTTGTCAACGCACATGTCAGTTTTGCAATTAACTAAACAGATTTTTTTTTGTAATGTAGCCTTCCCCGACAGTCTACATCTTAACCTTTGACAACAAAAAACGAAAAAGTACGTAAACCTACAAAGACGACTACGCAAAAGAGGTTAGTTTTGCATTTGAATGAACTTTTACTTTTCATATGTAGACTTCAACATAAGTCTACGAACCGTAGACTTCAACATAAGTCTACAAAGAGGTCAGTTTTGCATTTGACCAAAATTTTGACTGCGTTGAAAAGGTTAGTTTTGTGTTTGACTAAAACTTTTTAAAAATATATTTATTTTTTTTAATACGTAGACTTCATATCCAGTCTGCTCTTCCTGAAAAAAAAAATGTAGACTACCCGTGAAGTCTATTTTTTTATTTTGGTCAAATGCAAAACTGACTCGTCGGATTTGAGAGTAGACTTCTTTCGAAGTCTACAAATCTGTAGACGTTCATTTCAGTCTACCCCCTAAAAAGTCAAACATAGTCAATTGCAAAACTAACCTCATTCAAAAAAATTAAAATATGTAGACTGTATATTTAGTCTACCTCTGAAAGTCAAATCCTGGAAAAATTCTGGTCAATAGCGAAAACTAACCTTTTTGAAGTTGTAGATTGAAAACGAAGTCTGCTTACATAAAATCACAACTTTTTTTCAACTATAAAAAGTAACCCGTAAAATGGTCAATTGCAAAAACTAACCCAAAAAGTAGACCTATCTGACCGTCTACGGATGTAAACTGAAAAGAAAGTCTACAGAGTTGTAGACTGAACATGAAGTCTATTTTGAAATTTACATTAAAAGTTAATTTGTGTACTATGCATTAAATGTTTTCACAATTTTTTCGTTTGAAAGTGTGTAATAGTTAATCCTAATGGGTTTGAGTGATTTTGGATAGAAAAACTGTTGTAATTATGAAAGTATAATACTTTTGATTTTGCTATATTACTAGGAAACATTTGTAGACATATTAGTAAGTCTACGTTAATTGTCACAGTGCAAACAAACAGGTCACATCCAAACTGTCTAAGTTAAACCAGTGTTGTCTTACTGCTTTGGATGTTGTCTTATGTATTATCTCTTATGTGTTGAATTGATCAATTGTATTATTGCTTTGGATGGTGTCTTATTGCTATGGATGTTGTCTTATGTCTTATGTATTTAACTTATCAGCTGTATTGTCGCTTTGGATGTTGTCTTATTTGATGAATTCTGTTGAAATCGTAGGTCTTAATTTTTCTATTACTTTAAGTTCTAATGTTACTTTCTGTCGTGCAGACCAACATGTTAGTCTTCTTGAACAAAAAGTAGACTTCTTTTTAAGTCTCTTATAAAGGAAGACTAATATGTAAATATCTGGATTGTATTGGAATTGTACTTTTGGTCGAATATGAATTAAAATCTCTGAAAGAAGAGTACTATATTGATACAAATGATGATATTTTGATATATAGTCGAGTACTAGACTTCTATAAAAGTCTTCTGCAAAAGAAGACTAATACTTAAGTCTGCTGCAAGCAAATTACATAAGTTTGTTACAACCATATGTCTGGTACAAAAACTTGATACAACCGTCTGTTACTCACAGTTCTTGAGCTTCTAGAGTATACAACCTCGATAGGAAATCAAGCTTATCCATTTTGTAACATGCACCAAGAAGACACAAACAAATAATTATATAAGTGCATTCTACACGAGAAGTCTACAATTTAAAATGAAGCCTACACGAGAAGCCTATAAATTCAAACATCAGTGTACTACAAATTCAAAACATCAGTTTACATCAGAAGTCTACAAATTCAAAATATATGTTTACAAAATTCAAAATATCAGTCTACAAATTCAAAATTAGTCTACAAATTCAAAATATCAGTCTACAAATTCAAAGTTTCAGTCTACAAATTCAAAATTTCAGTCTACAAATTCGAAACTTCATACTACACTTCAAAACGAAGTAGACTCACCAGAAGCAGAGAAATGGATTAGAGAGGATGCAATGCTCGTTAGAGAAATGGATCTAATACTGACCGACTCAGATCTGAATCAAAAGAAACTAAAAAGTTAGTAAACAAGGATGAGCTTGTTAGGTTATTAGTTAAATGAGAGATAGAGAGACATACATTGGAAGATGAAGCACAGTTCCTTGCTGGCTAGAACAGAGAGATGAAGTAGAAGCCATGGTACTGACTGGAAGCAGAGATTTGGACGAGAAGCACCATTCCTTAGAAGTCACTGGCTCAGATCTGAAAAGAGAAAAAGGTAAAGGTGGTCACTTTTTATCAACAGAGAATAGAGACATTTAACTTACCAGAGTGATGGAGGAGACATAGATGAAGCGGATGGGAACTGCGTGGATCGATATCACTGGAAATCTCGCCAGAAATCGCCTAGAGAGAGATAAGGCGAAGTTTAGTTTTTTTTTTTTACCTAAAAAGCTTGAGAAATCGTATATATATACTAGGTTAAATTGTGTGTAGACTGGAAAAAAAGGTCTACATATATGTAGACTTTATAATATGTCTACGAATCCCTTAACCACAAATCTCAAACCGTAAATGTTTTATTTGATCATCAAATTATATTGGTTAAATTCGGTTAGGTTAAATTGTGTGTAGACTGAAAAAAAGGTCTACATGTATGTAGACTTTATAATATGTCTACGAACCCCTTAACCACAAATCTCAAACCCTAAATGTTTTATTTGATCATCAAATTATATTGGTTAAATCCGGTTAGGTTAAATTGTGTGTAAACTGAAAAAAATGTCTACATATATGTAGACTTTATAATATGTCTACGAACCCCTTAACCACAAATCTCAAACCGTAAATGCTTTATTTGATTATCAAATTATATTGGTTAAATCCGGTTAGGTTAAATTGTGTGTAGACTGAAAAAAAAGTCTACATATATGTAGACTTTATAATATGTCTACGAACCCATTAACCAAAAATCTCAAACCCTAAATGTTCCTTAAAAGTATTTAATTATATAAAATTTTATTTTTTACTTCATATTATCCATTAATGATTAGTTAAAAATATTACAACAACTATTTTTATACATTTTTAAAATGAAATTATTAGATAAAATTATGGTGTAGACTACATAACAAGTCTACCGAGTGAATAGACTTCGTACGAGGTCTACATTTATGTAGACAAATGTAGACTTCTTTCTGTTACGTGTAGACTAACAAAGGATAGAAACGTAAAATACACTTCTGTTTTTTGTTTGGTCATAAATACTTTTATCATCCTTGTAGGTTGGTTTTGCATTTGATTGAAATTGGGGTACACTTTTAGGTTTAGATTGAAATTTTAGTTTGTTTTTAGCAAATCCCCCTATTCTAAAACAAAAAAAAATGAAAATAGGTATTCGAGAGTCATAGTATTATTTTAGTGAGAGTGCAAGTGACAGGTTAAGCCGTAACCCCTGTCCCGTTGTTCCTATTTCCAGCTCCCAAACCAATTTCTCTTCCCTTGTTCGATCGAGAATCTTCGATCATCGCTTCCATGGAAAATCGTTCGATAGGGTTCTGGGCACTTTGGAATTTAATCGTGGGAAGCTTGATCGTAGCTTCGGAGGCCTCGATCCACGACTACAAGATGGAAAAGTTCATCGCACAAGCCAATGCTCGATTCTTCCATGGCGGTAGCGAAGGTCTTTACGCTTCCAAGTTTCAAGACCTAAACACTTCTTCTTCTGATATATCTCTTAAAGGAAAGTCCTTTATAAGGTGCAATCTCTCTCTCTCTCCTTGTCATGATATAGATGGGTTTCACCTAACGTTGTATAGCCTTTTCTTAGGTTTGATGATGTAACCTTCGTGAGGACGATGGAATCTGCTAGCAAACAGAACGCAATGCAGTCTACTGCTGGTTTGGTTGAAGCAATTCTACTTGAGGTGAAAGACCGTGATCGAATCGGTGGATCTTTTCTCAAAAGCAATGCTATTTGTTGCACCCCTGAGCTTGCTGATACTGGTTCTTGCACTCTTGGTGAAGTTATTATTAAGAGAGATTCTAATGGTGATGGGTGGCCAAGACAGATCAAGACTTTCTTTAGAGGGAACAAGACACAAGTTACTATGTCTCCAGAAACCGTGGTTATAAATAAGACAGGGATGTACTATCTTTATTTCATGATATGTGATCCGGGGTTGGATGGTACTGTAATCAGAGGAAGAACTGTTTGGAAGAATCCTGATGGTTATTTACCTGGAAAGGTGGCTCCTCTGATGAAGTTTTTTGGATTCATGTCGTTAGCGTATCTCTTGCTTGGTCTTGTTTGGTTTCTAAGGTTTGTTAAGTTTTGGAAGGATATCATTCAGCTGCACTATCATATCACTTTGGTTATTGGTCTTGGTATGTGTGAAATGGCTGTTAGATACTTTGAGTATGCTAACTTCGACTCCACTGGGATGAGACCAATGGACATTACTCTATGGGCGGTGACCTTTTCTTCCATTAAAAAGACGCTTTCAAGGCTTCTTCTTTTGGTCGTTTCTATGGGGTTTGGGGTTGTGAAGCCTACCCTTGGTGGCATAACCTCGAGGGTACTTCTTCTTGGAGTCATATATTTTATTGCAACGGAGGCTCTTGAGTTGGTTGAGCATTTGGGAAACATTAATGACTTTTCTGGGAAAACAATGATATATTTGGTGATTCCCGTGGCAATATTGGATGCTTGCTTTATTCTGTGGATATTCTCATCACTGGCCAGAACCCTTGAGAAACTTCAGGTAAGGTGCAACATTTGATGTTTATGATGTGTTACATTAGTATAGCAAAATCACCAATCCATATTATTTATAGATACAACAGTCGTTTTAATAATGGTAACCATCTGTGGCTGGTTATTATGCAGTCTATTCTAAGGGGAATCAGTAGCTGCGAGGATCATTCAACAGTTCTTTTTACCTTTTTAGCTGCTTATCTTTCTAATGTCCACTGCAGATTAAGAGAAACATGGCAAAGCTTGAGCTTTATAGGAATTTCACCAACGCACTTGCTATCTCTGTTCTGCTCTCTATTGCTTGGATTGGTTTTGAGGTAACGACTCTTGTGTATTACTTGAAACACTCAGGTCAAAATAGTGTAACTGAAATCATATTGTTATATGTCTATGCATCAGCTTTACTTCAACGCAAGTGACCCTTTAAGCGAGCTCTGGCGAATGGCCTGGATTATTCCAGCGTTTTGGAATCTACTATCTTATGGCCTTTTAGCAATCATATGCATCCTTTGGGCTCCATCCAACAATCCAACCAGGTTCTACCACTTTCCCTTAACTTCTTTTTCTCAGTTGTTTTGGACTTCAGTGGTCCAATTGTCAACTTCCAAAGATATGAACACTCTTATATTGGTTTTCACCGAGAGATGTGTATATCTGCACCTTGCAGGTATTCATACTTAGCAGAAACAGGGGATGAGTTTGAAGAGGAAGGTATATCATTGACAAGTGGTGGAATTAAGAATACAGGCGATATTGAAAGGAATGAACTTCTATACGGGCTTGCAGACGAACTTGAGGAGGACAAACGCGAGTAACCTGTACATTTAAGAGCCTATATTTAATGACTCTATGCCTTGCTGAGTAGTTTTTTTTTTGTGTAAGTCTTGCATCTCAGTTTGTAACCTTTATGTAAATCTTTAAACCTTTGTGCCTGAGTAAGTTGTTTTATGACCCTTAAGGACTTATTTACTCGGATCAAAGTTCTTGTAGTCTTATTTGTTTACTATAAGGCAAAAGTTCCATTGAAGATCTTCTATATACAGACTGGTTATTCAGAATTTCACAGCTTCACGCACTAGTATTGTAATCGAGAATATTTTAATATAGTTAGAATATAAATAGCCTTTTTGTGCAAAAGAAAAGATGAAAAATACTCTAAGATAATCATAAAAAAAATTGTTACAAAAGTAGTATTCAAAGAGAATAATAATTAAATAAATTTTATTAAACAATCTAAATATATGTATTTATACTCTTATAGTTAAATAATTTAGATTTAAGTTTTAAAGTTATAGGATGGAATTTTTGAAGGTAAATTTTAAAATTTTAAAAACTAAAAATACATCTTAAATTTTTCAAAATAAAAAAAAATATTTTTTGGTCATTATTTCTTGAGGCTACTTTGGTGACAAAACTTTAAAAAAAAGTTATTTGTAGGAAGTGCCCAAAGAAAATGTTTAACTTTCAATATAACATTCTTATCATTTAATTTTGTTTCATTTATTTGTCAGAAACTAGTTAAAAATAGCACATGTCACACTACAGTTAATTATAATTATTAAATTATTATTCTTTGTTTGTTATGACTCAATTTACTTTCGCTCATTTATATTGAAAAAAATCAAGTTTAGTAAATTTAAATTTACATCATTTATAAATTCTCGGACGTACATGATTTTAAAATTTTTCCATATAAATAATTTTATTCAAGTTTTAAATTATTTTTAAGATCTATTATACTAGAAAACTTTCATAGAAGACTTTCAGAGAAGTTTTTTCTGAGAAGACTTCTCACGCGAAGGGTTATAATGGTAAAAATCAATACATGTTTTTTGTTTGGTCATAAGGGGTTTATTGTAATTTCATTAGTATTTTGGGTTAATTTTGCATTTGATTGAATTTGGGATAGATTTTTGTATTTAAAATCAAGTTTTGAGTTATATTTGGCAAATTTTCCAAAAATCAATCTATTATATTTATATCAAACCACAAAAGCAACACATAATGAGACCATCCTATTTACCAAACCAATTAACCTCGAGCAGTTATAAACCTTTTAAATATTTTATGACGATAGCCTCTACCCAACATACGACGTTACCAAAAAACGAACATTCTACGAGTATATCCTAGTAGATTCTAAATTGGTAGAGATTACCCACTGTCGAAATAAATAAGACCTTAACCATATCTACCGCTCAACATGCAAAATTTTAAAAGTTTGTTCTATACAAACCTCAGGTTTATTCACCATCACACCATCAAACCTTTCTCGACATCCGGGTACCATATCCAAAGTTATACCTACATAGGCTACCAAAATGCCTTCTTCCAAATCTTCTTATGCTCACTCCTGGTTTATTTCCTTTTGATCAAAACTGCCCTAAAACTGCCCTCAAAGGTGTTTTCATCCACATTAATATAAAAACAAAAATGTTGCCAGTCATCGGTTTTGTCGGGTGACCCGTCAAGATGCTTAAGTCAGGTCTCATCTTCACCGAAAATAGACCATTCCCGAGAGTCTTCGTCATCGTAAGATCCTTGAAAACACAGACTATCATTGACATATCAACCTCCGCGGACATCACCATCAGGCCCAAAGTGATCCGGAAGGATCCATTCACGAACTGAGAGATCGCAGCTGATGCGCTTCAGTTCATGGAACCGGACCAGGATGGAGATCAGACTGCTCAGATCATTTCGACCGAGGTTCTTCCTTTAGACCGTACCGATCAGGCCAATTGTGTCGTGTACCGCATCGAGAAGAATGTTTGCCTCATGTAGAATTTGCATACAATCATGCCGTACACTTTGCTACCAAGTTCTCTCCATTTGAGATTGTTTATGGTTTCAACCCTATGTCTCCACTTGATCTTTTTCCTTTTGCCTTTGAGTGAAAGAGTTAGTACAGATGGGAAAAGAAGGAGTCCATTTGGAATCGCATGAGAAGGTTCGTGCCAATATTGAAGTCAAGAGAAAAATCTATGAGAAAAAGGCAAATGAGAAAAGGAACAAAGTCATTTTTGAGGAAGGTGATCTTGTTTGGGTTCACTTAGGAAAGGAACGATTCCTGGAAGAAAGAAAGTACAAACTCATGCCTCGGGTCGACGAACCATTTTTGATCCTTAGGAAGATCAGTGACAATGCGTATCAACTTGACTTGCAAGGTAAGTATGATATTTCTTCAAGCTTTAATGTTTCTGATTTATCTCATTTTCTTGCAGATGATCCAGATTTGTGGAAAAATCTTTTTGAAGAGGAGGGGAATGATGCACCTCACTTCATGGAACCGGACCAGGATGGAGATCAGACTACTCAGATCATTTCAACTGAGGTTCATCCTTCAGACCGTACCGATCAGGCCGATTGTGCCATATAACGTATCAACCCACGTACGTTCGGAATGGAGCTAAGGATGGAACCACGTCCTAATGATGGAACTGATCGACCCACATGAGCTATTTCTCGACCAACTCAACAAGCTAAGACTTATGGACGAGCCAGGATCCACTTGGGACGTGAAGGAGACGATGATGATCGAGGTTTCTCACTTTTATCTCTTTTGGTTTGTACCGCATATTCTGTTGATCGAACCATCGACCTTGCCTCAGTGTTCGACCCTATGATGGACTTCTCGCTCAGACATTTCTCTAAGGAAAGGGTACTGAATCTGTCTAAAGATTTGACCCACATTGGAACACCACTCGTCCGTGAAGGACACTCGGTGGATCGTACGGATTACCCTTCATCCATGATGATCCTTACTGTCGTGGCACAAATCACCCCGGATAGACAGTAGACGAAGGGTCATCTATGGACCAGGCTGGGTTCGGATGAACCTGGACAGTAGGTGAGGGGTTACATAGACCAGAACTTGAACCGAAGAGTCATTTGACTGTTTCTAGTCTTTATTGTTTTCCTAGGTGTGATTTTCCACAAAGTTCTAAGTCTTTTCATATGATTTTGCTACTATAAATATGTAATCCTTTCTTCATAAATAATCAATCAATTTTCTTCGTATTTTTGAGTTTATTCTCTTTATCTTTGCTTAGAACACTTTTTGTTTCTTGGTGCGTAATATCCAAGTAAACAGCCATCTTTTGTTGGACTTGTGTGTCAAATCAAGCAACAATCAAAGTTCGGGAATATCAACAGCCTTCCGCAATTTTTGTGTGACCCTTCAATCCACCATTTCTCCTTTTGGCGAGATCATATCCATCTTAGTCTGATTGAGTGATCATGTCCGAATCTAGGACGTATCAAAGTGGTATCAGAGCCACTCAAACGGTACCTTTTATCAATCTTTTCATCTTTCATTTCTAAACAACTTCTTCTTCATCTTTCTATTTCAAATCTGGGCCATCTCTTTACCTTGCCATTGCTACATAAAAAAAAAGAAAATAAAAGATCAATTCAAAAAAAAAAGAAACAAAAAGTTCGAGTTACTTGGCTAGGTGGTGGAAGAGAAATCCTGCTGGCTGAGAAGAAATCCAGCCTTAGAGTGGTTAATACGGATTTCAAAAAAAAAATCTCTTATCTTTCTATCTTGTTATTCCCTTGTTCACTTGGAAATTTCTATTGGGTTACCTGATTTGTTCTCTTAAAACTTTGAGAGAAACTTTTGAGTGACTACTAAATTTCCGAGAGAAACACTAGAGTGGGGTGAGATTAAACACTTGAGTGTGTGAGGATTTTATCTACTAATCTTCGTGTTTAGCATTTTCAGGAAACCATGAGCAGTGAGGAAAAAAGAAACCAACCTGGAAATTTTGTTGCTAGTTTATCTAACTTGCAAATGAGGGCTTTGAATGATTTTATGGTTAACCTTATGAATACAGGTTTAGAGCAGATCCATTAGAGGCTTGATGAGCTTCAGGCTAGTCAACAGACACAATCCTGAACCGGAACAAGGAGAGATCGTTCAAGGAGGACCAACCGGTCTGATGATGAAATCGAAGAGGAGGGGTTCCATGAGGACGACAACCGATCCATCAACCGGCCTAGGAGAGGAAACCGTGATCAAGGTGATGTTAATCCTTTTGCTAGAAATGAACGAGCTGATGATAGTTTAGGTATTTTGAAACTTAAAATTCCCACCTTTGAAGGCAAAAATGATCTGGATGCTTTCCTTGAATGGGAAAGAAAAACTAAACTAGTTTTTGATTGTCAAAACTTTTCTGAGCTTAAGAAGGTTAGATTGGCAGCAATTGAGTTTACTGGCTATGCTATTAACTGGTATGATCAAGTTGTGACTCACAGGAGAAGGACAGGTGAACGACCGATAGCTTCATGGGGCGAGCTTACCATGCTGATGAGGAGACGGTTTGTACCTTCTCATTATCACAGAGACCTACACCAAAACTCAGAAGTTTTCTCCAAGTAACCAAATCAGTGGAGGAATATTACAAAAGAGATGGAGATCTTGATGATCAAGGTGGATGTAGATGAGCCTTTGGACGCCACCATAGCAAGATTCCTCTATGGACTCAACCGGGTCGTACGAATCACCCTTAATCCATGATGATCCTTACTGTCGTGGCACAAATCACCCCGAAAGAACCTGGACTGTAGGCAAAGGGTCATCTATGGACCATGCTGGGTTTGGATGAACATGGACAGTAGGCGAGGGGTCACATCGACCAGAACTTGAACCGAAGAGTCATTTGACTATTTTTAGTCTTTGTTGTTTTCCTAGGTGTGATTTTCCACAAAGTTCTAAGTCTTTTTATATGCTTTTGTTATTATAAATATGTAATCCTTTCTTCAGCAATAATCAATTGATTTTTCTTCTTATTTTGAGTTTATTCTCTTTGTTTTTGTTTAGAACGCTTCTTGTTTCTTGGTGCGTAATATCCAAGTAAACATCCTCCTTTTGTTGGACTTGTGCGTCATAATCAAGCAACAATCGGAGTTCGGGAATATCAACAGCCTTCCGCAACTGTTGTGCGACCCTTCAATCCACCATTTCTCCTTTTTGGTGAGATCATATCCCTCTTAGTCTAATTGTGTGATCTTGTCCCAAATCTAGGACGTATCAGCAGCATCCCGAAGAAATGAGGACG